>CAWUFW010007955.1:252500-255000 GCA_963921515.1 Calotriton arnoldi | reverse complement strand
GAGGGGGCCAGAGGAGGTGGGTCCTGGGGCTGAGCAGAAAGCGAGGAAAACAGTTCAGGATCAAACCAGCTTCCGGGTCGAGAGACGCCTTAGAAAGAGCGAGTGTCCGCGGACATAACAAGGCTGGCCAGAATAAAACAAGCACGATGCGCGAGACACCGTGCGTGTGCACATCGGGTGTCTGTACGCATGCACATCTCCTCAGCAAAAATCAAGCGCGCGGTGGGAGCGTATGAGGCAGAGAGGAGACGCCATGCGCGTGCACATCGCCTGTCTGGGCGCGCACATGTCCTGTCCCACTTCGCGCACCAAACGGACAACAATAGTCTCGCCAACGCGACAGAGCATGCGCTGCATCACTAGGCGAGACCTAAAAAGTATGGGAACTGCTTTTCTAAAAATTTAAAAAGCATGTGGCATGTGGGGGTCCCTATGGATCCCGTCCACTTCGACCTCTGTTTACATGCAGATGTCCTTCAAGGTGAGTCCAGGGGGCGCGTTTGCACAGTGGTGAAGGGAGGGGGGCCTGAGGTGACATGTGTGCAAATGCGCCCCGTGGCATGTTTTAAGTTGCGGGATTAAGTCCCCTTGAATCCTGAGTGTCCCTGGGGCCCAACTAGCCCACCACTGTGCAAACGCACCCTGTAGCGCGTTTTAAGAGGTAGTTTTAATCCCCCTGCCCTATTATGTACTAGGGACTTACAGAGGAGGTCATGCTAATCACAGGGGTACCCCAACGCATAGTGTTCCCTAGTGTATGTAGGTGTTTTCACTGTATTCTAAGTGTGTTTTAGCATAGCACTGGCTCTGGTTAGTCAGAGTCAGTTACCACCAGTACACGTCGGAAAAAGTTGTGGGCAGAGGGTGATTTTGGAACAAGGCCTCTTTCTGCTCCTCTGTTGGTTCTTTCTGCACATCTTTTGCTTCTTCCTGCACTTTTCTTCGTCTTTGTGGACTTCTGTTGACTTCTGTTGACTTCTGTTGCTTCTTTCTGCATTTCTTTTGCTTCTTTCTGTGCGTTTTTTCTTCTTTCTTCACGTCCTACCTCTGTAGGCATAGTTAGAAACTAGCATTTAAAAAACCTTTGAAATTTACTGAAAAAACCATAGGTTTCAGGCACGTTATAGTTAGAAATTAGCATTTAAAAAACCTTTGAAATTCACTGAAAAAACCATAGGTTTCAGACACGTTATAGTTAGAAATTAGCATTTAAAAAACCTTTGAAATTCACTGAAAAAAACATAGATTTTAGGGACAGTTATAGTTAGTTGGACATTTCACTCGTACAAAACCCGTGAAATTCCCCCGTTATAGTTAGTTCAGCTAACTATAACTTGTGGCCCCGCAATGCACTGCTGATGACGTCACATATTACATCACTCATGACATGGTCAGTGACATCACTGATGACATCACTGATGACATCTCAAATGACATCACTGATGACATCACTGATGACATCATCCATGTGATAATTTGATGCATCTTCTCACACCCTAATATAACTTTTGATACACCCACTGTAAATTACAGACTGCCATTCTCAAAACCATAGACGCTCCAACACCAACAACTACATACACACTCATTGATTCTTAGGTCTACACACACATCCACTCACTCACCTGTAAAGTCACTCATACTTACGGTCACTCAGTACAGGACTATCATATGCACTCATACACCTACATAGACACTCACACACCGCCACTCATCCATAGAGGTACTCACACACCTAGTCAGTCATGCAAATAATTAATCACACTGCCATTTACTCACCTATACAGTTATACACACACCAGCTCACTTACTCATACAAATACTAGCACATTCTTACGCTCTTATACAATCACTGATAAAAGTACACACTCATCCATACAGCCACTCTCACAATCACACACTCTCACTTATACCCATTTATATACTCCAACACACATATATACTGCCTTTCACATATGTAGTTACTCACACATGTACCACAGAGATATACATTCACTCACTAACACACCCATACACACACTCACCCACCCATACAGTCCATCACAGATGCACTCTTGAAACCATGCACCCAGTGAATCACCCACTCATACATCTATGCGCAGTCACACACACCCCACCCACACAAACACTCAGGCACCCACACAGATACTCAGACAACCAATCAATAACTCATATAGACACTCATGTAGCTATTTACAAACCCATGCAGCCACTTACACAGCAACAGACAGACGGATAAAGACATTCACACAGTTTAGTCACTAACCCATGCATTTAGTAAGATACGTTTAATCACTCACTTATAGAGTCAGTCACGCACCTACTAAATCATCCATCCAGACACTTATACACCCACTCATTCTTCAATACACCTTGGCATATATATTAAACATATTTAAACTTTATAGAAACACACAGTCACTGCATGATGTCATCAGTGATGTCATTTGAGATGTCATCAGTGATGTCATCAGTGATGTCACTGACCATGTCATGAGTG
>CAWUFW010007955.1:0-247500 GCA_963921515.1 Calotriton arnoldi | reverse complement strand
GATTGTTGTCCACTGTGGTATCTTTGAAGGATAACAGAGAACCGAGACAGTCCAGTTTGCAATATCACAAACCCAAGCAAAACAAGTAAGCACTGGGAAAGTCGCAAGGTCTGTTTGTTTTTACACATTTTTCCCATGGGCACGGTTTTTACCTTGTGCTTTGTTGAGGAAGAACACTGTGCTCTGTGTAAAATGCATCATGTGCATCCTGGCAAGCCTAGACATGGGTCCCATGCTCACTGTGTCACTGGAACCAAGCGATACCCAGCTGATCAGCCCATAACTAGGGTGAAACCGGTCCTGTATTGCTTGTGTTCTGGTTCAGGGAGGACCTGGCCTGGCAGGTCTTGCTGGACTGTTCCCATGAAGAGCAGGGTCATGGCTGATTTGCATATGGCTGGGTCCAAACTGAGGTGGCATGGTGAGCAAAAGAACGATGGGTTGGGATGCTACCTTGAGCAATCGCCAGTGGTTACACAAATTGCTAGCATTCCTCCCATCAACTATGTGTGTTACATGTACCACCCTAAGTGGCATGGGTATGCCCAGACGTGGGTCCCATGCTTACAGTGTCACTGGAACCAAGCTGTACCCAGCTGATGAGTAAGCCTGGGCGTAGTTCGCGAAGTAGTGCTACGCGAAGCTACGCAAAGTGCAGTTCGCACTACGCGAGCTACGCGTAGCACTACGCGAACTGCGTAGTGCACTGTTCGCAATGATTGCACAGTGCCGGATGCTTTTCCGCACTGTGCAATCATTGAAAATGGCATCTTGCACAGTGCGAGCTGTCTTTTACTGCCGCTCGAGTAGATTTTTACTCGAGCTGCAGCTTTCTCAACGCGGACTGGTAGTTTCTCATCGCGAGCGGTCGCAATAAGAAACCTGACCTCCCCGCGTTGAGAATCTCGCCGGGAGGTTTATTTTCCACGCTCGCGATCGGCAACTTGATGTTGCTGATCGCGAACGAGGAAAAAGTCTCGCCGGGATGTCATTTTGCTTGCTCGCGGTCGCCAACTTGACGTTGAGGACCGCGAGCAAGCAAAAAATGACCGCTGCACTACGCTACGCTACGCTACGCGTGTTTGCACTGTGCTACGTGCAATTCGCGTTGTGCGAAGTAGCGCAAACTTCCCAAACTACGCGAGCGTAGCGTAGTGCTTTGCCCAGGGTTACTGATGAGCCTATAACTAGGGCGAAACCGGTCGTGGGTTGCTTGTGTTTCGGTTCAGGGAGGACCTGACCTGGCAGTTTGGGCTGGACTGTTTCCATGAGGAGCAGGGTCAAGGCTAATTTGCATATGGCTGGGCCCAAACTGCGGTAGCAAGGTGAGCAAAAGAAAGATAGGTTGAGATGCTACCCCGAGCGAGCGCCAGAGGTTAGACAAATTGCAAGCATCCCGCTCATCACCTTTTGTGTTTTACATCCAGGCATACGCACGGTTAGTACTGCATTATCCATATTTTTGTGGCCAGTAGCTTTGCAGCTACAAAGAGCTGTTAGCTTGAATCCGGAGACATGAAGGTGCACGAATCAATGAACTGGAAGGGTGTTGGTTAGAAATCACAAAAAGGCAGCAAAAGTTGGACAGTGTATTAACATAGCTGTTTGCACTAACTACATGCATTCTCCGAAAAAATGATATCTGCAATAGTTTTGGTGCTCGATTCAAAATGCCCACGTTTGTGACCATAGGCCTTCTGCTATTGGGCCCCTGTGAACTAGGAAATGGTTAGGATTGTTCAGTGGAACAAGCAGTGTTCAAACCTAAGCAGTCTACACTGCATTCTTCGAGGTCTGAAAAGTCTGAACAGGAATGGAATTACTTTGGGTTTACAGCACAATCCTGTTTTGGGTGGGCCCAACATAACGTGCAATATTGACATCGTGGTTCTATACGTTATAAAAGTGTTTGGGGTCATAAAAAGAAACCAGATCCCATCCCGCAGGATACACTGGGAAGGACCTACTGAAAAGGGGAAAAGAAAAAAAGGAAAGAAAGAAAAATGCAACTAAAAACAGCCAATGGTCTCAAATTCGAGACTGAAATCTGTAAATGCGTCTGTTTATGCAGATGTTAAACAAATTACCTATATTTTGAGTTGAGAAATGTTAATAAAAACGTTTTGGAAATCATCCTTTCTTCTGTGCCCACGGGAGAAACTTATGTTTTGGTTGAGTCTCCTGCTGGTTTACTCGCCCCTTCCAAAGGAGAGAGCAGAGTATGTTTTTTCACAAAAATGTGGTGGCTGCATATTCGCAACCCAGCCAGCATGGCTCCAACCTTGAAGTGTAGTGCTTCAGAGCAGGCCCAGGACAGCAGAAATGTGCAACCTGATCTTCGCCCTCTTTACCCCTCCCCTTCCTCAGAAACATTTACAGAGTAATCCAATCTGCGCCACGGCATTTCAGTCCGCTAAGGGGGAGGAAGGACTGCTGCCTGAATCAGAAAGTGGAAATGAAAAAAAAACTGCTCCTCAAAGAATCCATTTTGGGCGCCCAGTGGGAACGGAGAGGGTGTCAGAGAATGGGGTGAGGGGGCCAGAGGAGGTGGGTCCTGGGGCTGAGCAGAAAGCGAGGAAAACAGTTCAGGATCAAACCAGCTTCCGGGTCGAGAGACGCCTTAGAAAGAGCGAGTGTCCGCGGACAAAACAAGGCTGGCCAGAATAAAACAAGCACGATGCGCGAGACACCGTGCGTGTGCACATCGGGTGTCTGTACGCATGCACATCTCCTCAGCAAAAATCAAGCGCGCGGTGGGAGCGTGTGAGGCAGAGAGGAGACGCCATGCGCGTGCACATCGCCTGTCCGGGCGCGCACATGTCCTGTCCCACTTCGCGCACCAAACGGACAACAATAGTCTCGCCAACGCGAGCAGAGCATGCGCTGCATCGCTAGGCGAGACCTAAAAAGTATGGGAACTGCTTTTCTAAAAATTTAAAAAGCATGTGGCATGTGGGGGTCCCTATGGATCCCGTCCACTTCGACCTCTGTTTACATGCAGATGTCCTTCAAGGTGAGTCCAGGGGGTGATGGGGATGAGGCCAGCAGGGTCACGAGCAGATGGAGCGCTCTGATCGTCCGGACCCTAGGCCTCAAGGTAATGGTCCAGGAAAGGGGAAAGTAGTGAGATTCATTGAAAGCATCAGAGATGGTGCAGAGAAAGGGGTGCTATTTGGGGGTGTGGGGAGCATTTTTTGTTTAAAAATCAGACAGCTTCCTTAGAGATGCCATGAGGAAGGTGGGGAGTTGTTTTTTAAGGGCCTTTAGTGCAGCAGTTGGAGTTGCATTGGGACCCAGGCTCACAACACCCCAATTATGGGGACAGGTGCTTTTGGTCAATTTCTGTTTTGGTTTGATATATTTGCACTTTTATAAGTCTCACATTGTGTGGATTATGAGCTACAAAAAAATACCCCATAAATGTTCTCCTAAGCGCCGTCCGGGGGTCAACCCTGCCCCTCCAGCTCGCACTATTCTTGCATTATTTTTTTGGAGGGGGGCTCGACTTCAAAGCATTTTGCTTAGGGGGCTCAGAGCAAAAAAGTTTGAAGACCTCTGGTCTAGGATATGCAGCGAGAGAGGGAAGCCCTGGCAGCTGGGCATGCTGCCTGCAGGATGAGTTCCCACTCAGCCTTTAATCGCACCCCAAAGATCTGGGCTGCAACCTCACCACCCTTTGCTTAGGCTGAAATGCCCATAAATTTGAAATAAGAATACAGTGGGCTGGCAACTGAGGAAGTGGGTAGCGCGGGTAGTTTTGTTTCACATGTTCAATTGGCCCGAAGCGATTTAAAGCACATGCGCATTGCATATTCAAAAACGTTGGGCACCGCAACTTATTTTTTACAAATTAAGCACCGACGAAACCAGCACAAAGTTACAAAGCCTGTTGCATTCCAGTGATATGACCATTTCTACAACTCCCACTCGCACTACTAATACATTTACAATTGTTAGTTACGTACTTTGCGCAAGGATGCTGCTGCTTAAAGTTGCTACCTTAAGAAGGGTGGCAGATTGCAATGAATGTCCTCAATATGGCACAGAAGGGGGGGGCATAATTGGCAAACTGCATTGTGATCTGGTACTTGCATCGGAATGGAGCGTATCTTTTCCAAACTTGAACAAGTCTTATATTTTCAGGGCTTGTGGTACATCTGCTATGTATGTGTTATGAGTACATAAACGCTTGTGTTGTTGTTCCCTAAAATGTACTTTCAGGGTTAAACTGAAGGGTAATATAATACTTGTTTTTATTAACTCAAAGTTACTGTAATCTTTGTCTGAAGAAATCAGAAACTAAAGCTAATATAAGACTTATTTCTCCCCTCTAAGGGATTTCGAAGCAATGTGTTTCACTCACTTTCATGCAAAATGTTCCTTGACATCTGTTTCTCGGTTGTGTATGAGAGGAGGGACACCAGCCTGGAAATGTTATGGACTTTGACAATGCCTTGATTTTTTACTTGCAGCGATGACATCACAAAATTGTTGAACTTATGAACGAATAAACGCAGAACACAGGTGTTGGATTTGGCCCTTTTTGCAGGGTCATCCCTGAACTTTTTGCCTTCCTCCTGTACTTTTTCTGACCTGTTTTTGTTGGTTTTATGACTCTGGGCACTTTACCACTGCTGATCGGTGCTAAAGTGCATATGCTCTCTGTTATAAATTGATGTATGGATTAGTGACTCCATGATTGGCTTATTTGATTTACTGTCAGACCCTAGTACAGTGCACCGCGTGTGCCCAGGGCCTGTAAATCAAATACTGTTGGTGGGCTTGCAGCACTGGTTGTGCCACCCACCGGAGCAGCTTGTAAAGTGTGTCTCAGGCCTGCCATTGCAAAGCCTGTGTGCAGTCTGGTACTGCCATGTCGACTTGGTAAGTGCACCCACTTACCAGTCCCCAAACCTTCCCTTTTCTGCCTGTTAGTGACCCCTAAAGTAGGCCTGCGGGCAGGGTGCATTGTATGTAAGAGGTAGGACATGCCCTGGTGTGTGTGGCATGTCCTGATAGTGAATTACAGCCAATTTCGTTTTTCACTATTGCAAGGCTACCTGTCCCTATAGGCCAGAATGGGCAGTTTGATTATAACATCTTATAATCCTAACTGACCCAGGGAACATGGTAGAACAACGAATTTAGTATGCCTGAACTCAGAATGATAAAATACATCTTTTAGTGAAGTTGGTTTTAACATTCTGTGTTTGAAAATACCACTTTTAGAAAGTAGGTATTTTCTTGCCTAACCATCCAGCCTGCCTCTGCTAGCTTGTGTATTGTATGTCTGGGTTTGTGAGTGACAGGGGCTGGGTGACTCCAGGAGACAGGGTGAGTCAGCACAGGGCTGAATAGACCCGACTGCATGTAGAGTGGTGGGAGGGGTAGCACCTGGGTCTGAATAGGGCTGTGCCTGCCTTCCACAATGCTGGCTCTACCTCCTGGGGTGCGTCTGATGTCCCTGGCCCACACTGACAAAGGAAGAGGGTGTGCACTGGCAGAATGCACCTAGAACTGGTTTGGACTAGGCACAGGACCCTCTGCCTTCAGAGGACAAAGGATTTATGGGTATAAATACTGGGGCCCTGACCCCAAGACTTTAGATCACTTCTGGAACAAACAAGACGAACCTTTGCTGAGGAGAGGAACCAGAGAAGCTGAAGGAGGAGACTATCCCTATGCTGTGTGCTGTTTGAGGGATTGGCCTGCAGTGGTTGCCTGATTGCCAAAGAAAGGAGAAAGGAACTTTATGCTACTTTCATCATCTTGCAGAACATCTCCAAGGGCTTGAAGATTGAGCTTGCCTCCTGCTGAAGTCTCAGGGACACAAGACTTCACCAACCAGCTCCCCTGAATTCCCTTGCTGGGAATTTGAAGTGCCTGCTGTTGTGTTGGGCCTTCTGAGAGACTGCGTGTCGCTGGGAGCTGGAAGCGCGACTCACGAGGAAGAAGCGTGTCACCGCCGCAGCCGCTGTCGTCGCATCGCCGGGAAAGCATGCCGCCGCTGCCGCGGTCACCATCGCATCACGGAAGCGCCTCGCATCACCGGAGAAGAGTGTCGCCGTCGCATCAGACGCTGTCGCATCTTCGGAGAAGAGTGTCGCAGGGCCTGTCGCGGGTCAGAAGATTCACCGAGTCGCCGTATGGCCGTCGGGCGTGCATGCATCGCCCCCCTTCGTGTCGCATCAAGAAGAAGACGCCATTTTGTTTCATTGCATCGGGTCGTCATCGCATCGCGGCGCTGCGGGTCGCATCGCCACAGAAGCGCAGTAAGAAACCGACGCATCACCTCCCCACGCGGTGAAGAACCGACGCATCACCTCCTCTCCAGTAAGGAACCGACGCATCACCGTCCCCTACGCAGCAGTAGGAAACCGACGCATCACCCCCCCGGAGCAAGGAACCGATGCATCACCGTTCTTGCGTGTAAGGAACCGACGCATCACCTTCCCTGCAACTCTTTTGTTTGTATCGCGTTATGCATCCAAAGGTACATTGAACGTTGAGTGTCGCATTTACCATCTTTATTGAACCGAACTATTTTCTACCATTGACAGTCATATTTTTCATAGTGTATTGTGAATTTTTGTGTTTTTGGGTCTTGTGTTAAGTCTATATAAAAATACTTATTTTTATAATACAACCTGTATGGTGTCCATCTGTAGTGTTGTCACTGTGTTACTGTATGTGTTCACAAATGCTTTACACACTGCCTCTGAGATAAGCCTGCCTGCTCGTGCCAAGCTACCAAGGGGGTGAGCAGGGGTTATTTTAGTAGTGTATCCCCCTTACCCTGACTAGAAGCAAGGGTCACTATTTGGACAAAGGTACCTACCTCTGCCAACTAGAGACCCCCAGTTCTAACATTGGTGGTCAGCGGTGAGGATTCTGGACTTGCATTTGTGACTCATATACAGTAATTGGTGTATACTACTAGTGAGTGCAGACCAAACGCAACCACATACATTTTTGGTAGATTGTTTTTTCCGGGGATTTCTATTTTTTGCCAAGAACTGCCAAGTTTAGTCACCATGAGCAAAACAGCATCCATCGCATCTGTTGATTTAGATTTTGAGGAAGAGAAACTGTAAAGTTACACTGTAAAACAGCTGAAATACTTCTGCAGGAAATTGAAAGTTGCTATGACCAGTCTCTCCAAGAAGGATGAGTTCCAAAAGGCACTGAGGGCCTGGGTGGAAGAAAGGAGTACCCCAGAGCATGTGGAAGAGCATGAGGAGGGGGCTGAGGATGCAGGAGGCAGCTAGATGTGCTATTGGGTCCAGGGGGGTAGGAAAGCGCCTTCCCCAGCAGGTAGCAGTGTTTCTTCCAAGGGCCTGTCCCCAGGAGAGCTGGAGGACAGGGAGAGAAGTAGGATGCATGAAATGGAGCTGACCAAGCTTAAGATGGGTGGGCACTTGGAATTGGAAATTAAGAAATTGGCCCTAGAGGAAAAGAGAATGAGATTGGAACATGAGTTGAGAATGAGAGAGCTTGATTTGGAGCTCGAGAGGCTTGAGGCCATGAGGGTCTCAGCCCAGCAACACAAAAATTGTGTAGCTCAGGAAGTGAGCTTTGCTGAGTTGGAAGCGGAATCCAGGTCAGATGGTGGCAGCAATATTGAGTTATCTAGTGCTGAGGGGGTAGTACACACACCCAGAGATGTGGCGCCTGACTTGGAGGGGGTTAACTTACACCAGGAGGTTTAAGGATATGAGGTAGCTCCGGTGGTGCACAGTGTCCCTGAGATAGATTGGGGAACTGGCCCAGGGGTTCATGGTCCTAGTGGTGGGAGGGACACTCCACTGACTCTAGATGAGAGGAGTAGGGAGGGGGGTTCCCCCATGGTTGAAGTCCTGGTGTATGAATGTGGAGACCGCCCAGAAGAGTGTGGGTTGAGTGACAGAGACAGTCAGATACTGTCTTGCCAGTCTCAGGAGAGTGGTGTGGGGTATGTGTGCAAGGCACTGGATGGTGAGGTGAAGGATAGTTTGGTGGGACTGTGTGATCCAATTGAGGGAGAGTATATTGTAAGTCCCTATTTTCCAGAGCTATGCCAACACCTGGTGGAGTGTGAGTTCTCTGACCCCAGGGAGCTCACAATGGAGGCAGACCTTTTGGTGGATTCCAGAGGGTCTGAAGAGGCATTTGGGAGTGATCCTAAAAGGAGTGGCTCAGGTATCTTCCGGACCTGCGTGGTAGAAGAGGTTCAGAGTAGCCCAGCTAGGTCCCAGTGTAGTGGGAGGGGTGTAGGGGCTCACGTCCTGTCTCTGCGGAGAAGGAGTGAGTGTGGGACTGCGTGTCCCAAGGTGCCCGAAACCCAGTCTCAGGGCCTGGAGGGTTCCTTAAGGGAACACCAGGTTGGGGGCCTAGGCTGTACTAGTAGGCCATTTGAGGAGGATCTCCTAGTGTCAGGAGAACCTAGAGCGTCTGTAAATGGAGCTCCAGTGGTTCTGGTGTCTGGCGGCGCCGCTCCAGTTGAGAGGGTGCAGAAATCCAGATTGAGGGGTAAGAGGGGGAAAGAGTCCCCAGTGGAAGAACCAGTGGGTCAGGGCCTAGCCAGAAGGGCTGAGTCTCCAATGAGTGACCATGGTGACACCACTTCTGTCCTGGGGGATCTTCACGCACTGTCAGATGGACAGGGGTCGGGAGATCTGCACCAGGCAGACTTTCACACGACACATGAGTTGTGTGTCACCCTCGGGGGGCATGTGTGCTCCCCAGGAAGTCCTGGTGTGCCAGGCAGATACTCAACCACAGGGTTTAGCCCCTGGGTTGGGGAGCCAGGTTCAGGCTGTCCCTGAGCTGGAGGGAGGGACAACTGTAAGCAGTGTCCTGACCAATGGAGCTTCTAGGAGTACCACTCCAGGTGGGAGGGTACAGAGCCCCAAGGAGGAGGAGGACAGGGTGTGGGAAAGCCCACCCCAGTCTCCTGCCCGGCTACCGGGTACAGGCCCGGGGCTGGTGGGTCAGTGTCAGGATGTCATACCTGACCTGACAGGAGGGAGAGTGGACAATGGGTGCCAAGCACCTGGGGCTACTGCCCCCCGCTCTCTAACGCCACAGAGGTTTGAGAGCCCTGCGAGGCATAAGGCCTGGGTCTCATCACTGACCACTGTCAGTGGCCACTGTGGCTTGCTGTCCTGGTGGACAGAGTGTCCCCTGGGGGGGACAAGAGTCGCACCCTGGGGGTGGACTGGGCCACACCTCTGTGTTGGCCATGTGGGTCCTGTCTGTCTGTTGGGACACACCTGTGAGCAAGCTAAGGTTAGGTGCTCCACAGATGGTGTCCACAGGTGAGGAGAAGGGTTCCCCATGGGTTAGCTTGGTGGGCCCTGAGAGTATGGACGGAGGGATCCAAATAGGTTCAGATTGGCGTAGAACTGGAGTATGCCCCTTCAGTTGCAGGCCAGGGTCCAGGTTCTATCGCCCAAAGCAGGGAAGCCCATCAAGGTAGTGATTGGTCTACCCTGCGTTTTTGGCTGGAAGGGGGTTGTGTTGGACTTGGCCCTTTTTGCAGGGTCATCCCTGAACTTTTTGCATTCCTCCTGTACTTTGTCTGACCTGTTTTTGTTGGTTTTATGACTCTGGGCACTTTACCACTGCTGATCGGTGCTAAAGTGCATATGCTCTCTGTTATAAATTGATGAATGGATTAGTGACTCCATGATTGGCTTATTTGATTTACTCTCAGACCCTAGTACAGTGCACTGCGTGTGCCCAGGGCCTGTAAATCAAATACTGCTGGTGGGCTTGCAGCACTAGTTGTGCCACCCACCGGAGCAACTTGGAAAGCGTGTCTCAGATCTGCCATTGCAGAGCCTGTGTGCAGTCTGGTACTGCCATGTCGACTTGGTAAGTGCACCCACTTACCAGTCCCCAAACCTTCCCTTTTCTGCATGTTAGTCACCCCTAAAGTAGGCCTGTGGGCAGGGTGCATTGTATGTAAGAGGTAGGACATGCCCTGGTGTGTGTGGCATGTCCTGATAGTGAATTTCAGCCAATTTCGTTTTTCACTATTGCAAGGCTACCTGTCCCCATAGGCCAGAATGGGCAGTTTGATTATAACATCTTATGATCCTAACTGACCCAGGGAACATGGTAGACAAACGAATTTAGTATGCCTGAACTCAGAATGATAAAATACATCTTTTAGTGAAGTTGGTTTTAACATTCTGTGTTTGAAAATACCACTTTTAGAAAGTAGGAATTTTCTTGCCTAACCATCCAGCTTGCCTCTGCTAGCTATTGTATTGTATGTCTGGGTTTGTGAGTGACAGGGGCTGGGGGACTCCAGGAGACAGGGTGAGTCAGCACAGGGCTGAATAGACCTATCTGCATGTAGAGTGGTGGGAGGGGTAGCACCTGGGTCTGAATAGGGCTGTGCCTGCCTTCCACAATGCTGGCTCCACCTCCTGGGGTGCGTCTGATGTCCCTGGCCCACACTGACAAAGGAAGAGGGTGTGCACTGGCAGAATGCACCCAGAACTGGTTTGGACTAGGCACAGGTCCCTCTGCCTTCAGAGGACAAAGGATTTATGGGTATAAATACTGGGGCCCTGACCCCAAGACTTTAGATCACTTCTGGAACAAACAAGACGAACCTTTGCTGAGGAGAGGAACCAGAGAAGCTGAAGGAGGAGACTATCCCTATGCTGTGTGCTGTTTGAGGGATTGGCCTGCAGTGGTTGCCTGATTGCCAAAGAAAGGAGAAAGGAACTTTGTGCTACTTTCATCATCTTGCAGAACATCTCCAAGGGCTTGAATATTGAGCTTGCCTCTTGCTGAAGTCTCAGGGACACAATACTTCACCAACCAGCTCCCCTGAATTCCCTTGCTGGGAATTTGAAGTGCCTGCTGTTGTGTTGGGCCTTCTGAGAGACTGCGTGTCGCTGGGAGCTGGAAGCGCGACTCACGAGGAGAAAGCGTGTCGCCGCCGCAGCCGCTGTTGTCGCATCGCAGAGAAAGCGTGCCGCCGCTGTTGCCATCGCATCACCGAAGCACCTCGCATCACCGGAGAAGAGTGTCGCCATTGCATCAGACGCCGTCGCATCATTGGAGAAGCGTGTCGCAGGGCCTGTCGCAGCTCAGAAGATTCACCGAGTCGCCGCACGGCCGTCGGGCGTGCACGCATCGCCCCCTTCGTGTCGCATCAAGAAGAAGACGCCATTTTGTTTCATTGCACCGGGTCGTCATTGCATCGCGGCGCTGCGGGTCGCATCGCCACAGAAGCGCAGTAAGAAACCGACGCATCACCTCCCCACGCGGTGAAGAACCGACGCATCACCTCCTCTCCGGTAAGGAACCGACGCATCACCGTCCCCTACGCAGCAGTAGGGAACCGACGCATCACCTCCCCTGGAGCAAGGAACCGATGCATCACCGTTCTTGCGTGTAAGGAACTGACGCATCACCTTCCCTGCAACTCTTTTGTTTGTATCGCGTTACGCATCCAAAGATACATTAAACGTTGAGTGTCGCATTTACCATCTTTATTGAACTGAACTATTTTCTACCATTGACAGTCATATTTTTCATAGTGTATTGTGGATTCTTGTCGTTTTGGGTCTTGTGTTAAGTCTATATAAAAATACTTATTTTTATAATGCAACCTGTGTGGTGTCCATCTGCAGTGTTGTCACTGTGTTACTGTATGTGTTCACAAATGCTTTACACACTGCCTCTGAGATAAGCCTGCCTGCTCGTGCCAAGCTACCAAGGGGGTGAGCAGGGGTTATTTTAGTAGTGTATCCCCCTTACCCTGACTAGAAGCAAAGGTCCCTATTTGGACAAAGGTACATACCTCTGCCAACTAGAGACCCCCAGTTCTAACAACGGGGAAAGCAGTAGCTAGTTCTATTGACAATGACACTTCTTTCCTTTCATTACAGCATTATCAAGAATGACAAAGATTACGAAGTCTTGTTGGAAATATTCTTGACAGCTACACTGGGTGAATGAAAGATGGCTGCTTGCCTTTGAACAGTGCTAAGTATCCCATTTCTGACCTGCCTTGCTTTGCTTCTCTCATCGCCACAAATCGGTGGTCAAGTGCAGCAGAATCATCTAAGTATGCAGCCTAATGACACAATATATATGTCATGTTCTTGCTCGGGGGACTTGTGTCTGGCGACTTGTGTCTGATAGCTTTAGCAATAATTGGAGACTGTGGCAATTTTTGCAAGACAGCTGCAAGGAGATAATGAGACTTAAATCCATAGGGGAAGGGCAGATAAGTGATGGAAGAAAAGATTGAGAAACAGCCTTACACAGTTGGGAATCAAATATCACTAATATTTGTAATGCTAAGACAGCAACAGAAGATTGAAGGCCAAAATGTGAGTGATCATAACAGTGTTCTTTTCAACAATAAATTAATCTGATTTATGTCATTGAGTTTTTCAGGCAGTTCTTTATTAAGATATTTTTCTGTGAAAATAATATATCATGGTATATAAACCCAAGGTATAAGAACATAGTACAGTGGAGTTTTGATGTCGTAGCGCTTGCTGCTAGAGCCAGCAGCCAAGGTGAAAGTCAAGTATGTTACACAAATGCCGAGGCACATCCAAAGTCAGTCCAAGTCTGCAGAGTAGGCATTAACCATCATCATGAAATAAGGAAGTCCACAAGATGATCTTTATTTCATTCTTTGTGTCCTTTATTTCTTGCCAGAATCCGTTACATAAGCAACAGGCAGCCGACACGTGTTTCGTCCGAAAGGACTTTCTCAAGGCTAGCAAAGAATTGTAAGGCAAGTCGAGCTCCAAGGTAGATAAGTTTCAAAAAACGATCATAGATATATGAGTGGTTCGGAACCTGTAGCAATGGGAATCGGTGCGTGGCCACTCCCGCTACTGCAGTTCCACAGTGGCAGGTCTTGATAAGCCTGCAATCCTGGCGGCTCGGTTCACGTCCTGCTCAGATGCTCAGAAAGTCCGGTCACAGATTATCTTTACAGCTGCAGTTTCAACAATCAACATCAGAACTATCTTTTTTGTTCCTATGATTGATCTTTCTAAAATGAACTATTATCAGCCAAGAGGATGTGTTTATGAGAACATGACAACACAACAGCTTCTCCCTCCTTGAGTCTCTGGAGCAATTGGACTGACTTCCACCTCTAGGGTCCGCAGAAGTCATACATGCTAATGTTCCTAAGTCTCCCCTTCTTCTAGGGGCCTCAGACTTTAAGGCGATTGTAAATCCTGGTTCTTTTACTGAAGGTACTGGTGATCTCTATAATTTTTTACCGTCATTGCCTGGCCCACTGAATTTTAGTCTGTCTGATCACTATACTGAAATAGATGGCCTCTATACTGATATTAACAATTATCCCTTTAGTGGACTTGCTCCCTTCACGGTGCAGCTCCACCTGGTAGCTGCTGCTGCCCCTTTTGCTGCTGCTAACACGCTGATCAGGAGTACAAGGCCCTTCTCCACTGGCAGTCTCCTGCCTGCTCCTCATCCCTGGTGGTCTAGTGGCAGAGCATCACTGCTCTGCTGCAAGGGCTGCCCCTTTGTCTCTCTTTTCTGCTTTTTTCTGTTTTTGTCTTTACTTCTGATCTTTTTTCTGATTCTGCCTTTATTCTGTTTTTCTCTTTTGCTCTTTTTTCTGCTTCTGCCTTTATTTTGTTTGTCCTCTCCTCTTTTGCTGTCCTCGCCCCAGCCTCTGTGATTCCCCATTTCCCCTCCACCTCTACAGTGACCCTTACTGCTCCCGTGTGTCCCGCCTACCAGCTGTCCAGCCCCTCCGCAGCTCTACTTAATGGTGGCCAAAGGTGCGCCAAAGGCACGTCTGTCTGCGCCCATCAGCGCCTGAACCTTGCCCAGCACCAGGAACGCTGGTTCTCAGACCTTCCATAGCTATGATGCCAGCACCCTCCTCGCCCTCAACTCCAAATGCCACTCCACCTCCCACCTTGCGTCGCTGATGGAGACCCATGGACCCTTCGCCTGCCGGAACTGCAGCCACACCTTCACCCATGCCAACACACCAGATCCTCTCGCTGCCCAACCAACCAACAGCGCACCTGACTGCTTCAACTGCATCCTCCCCAATGTGCGATCACTCCACAAACATGCCACAGAAATCTGGCACCTCCTCGATGCCGCCTCTCCCAACATTCCCTTCTTCACTGAAACCTGGTCAACCTCTGTTCTGGACCGGACATCGCCATCCCAGACGGCCACAAAATCACCTGTGTGTACTGCACCGAGCGACCAGGAGGAGGCATCACCATCGTCCACAAGAACACCCTCTGACTGACCATGCACTCAAATGACCCAACAACAACCATGGAACACCTCCACTTCCAGATCCAGACCAACCCCAACAACACCCTCCATAGCACCCTTGTCTACAGACTCCCCTGGCCCTGCCCGCCCTTCACCGACACCATCGTAGACCTCATCGCACCCCAGGCTCTCGCATCCATCGATTACATCCTACTTGACGACCTCAACTTACACCTGGACAACCCCAGTGCCCAAAACACCACCCCCTACTGGAGAACCTCACCAACATAGGACTTAAACAGCTAGTTACTGCATCGACCCCCACAGCCAGACACACGCTTAACCCTGTTTTCTCCACCAGCAAGCACATCACCTACAGCCACACCACCGAACTCCTCTGGACTGACCACCACTGCGTACATCTCGCCTTCGCCACACCCACCATACACCACCGTCCTCATCGCCCCGTCACATCTGGACCAAGGCCACTGAAGAACTTCTCATTGACTTCCTCAGCACGACCATTCCGCCAACACCAACAGACGCCAACACCGCAGAGTGCAACCTTACTTGATGGATCTCCAACTGTGCTGACACTCTGCCACCCCTCAAGAAGACACCAGGCAAGCAACACTTCAAGAAAGGCAGCTGGTTCACTCTCACCCTTTAAGAGTCCAGACGCACCTGCAGATGCCTCAAGAAGAGATAGAGGAACAACAAAACCACGGAAACCCACGCAACCTTTAAATTCCCCATCAACGCACACCACCTTCTCCTCAAAAGTACAAAGAAACAGCCTTCCAAGACAGAATTAATGCTAACACACACAGCAACAAACATTGTCAAGGAGTTTGCCAGGCCCAACAGCAAGACCATAGACTTCCACCCTCCCAAGACCTCCGCAACAAAACCAGCACCTTCTTCCACCACAAGATCAGGCAGATTTACGACAGCTTTGACACCCAACACCCTACATCTACACGCACCATCACTTCACGCAGCCACGCTGCACCCCAACAGATCATGCTCAAATGGACTCTACTCACCACAGACAACACACTCAAGACCATGAAGAGCATTCACTCAGGAGCTCCATCGGATCCTTGCCCGTACCACATCTTCCATAGAGCAACCGCCTCCATTGCTCCCCAGCTTTGCTGCATCATCAACTGCTACATCGAAAGAACAATCTTCCCCGATGACTGGAAAATTTCTGAAATCAGCCCTCTGCTGAAAAAGCTGTCCGCCTACCCGACAGACCACAAGAACTTCAGACCCATCTTGCTCCTCCCCTTCTCAGCCAAGGTCATCAGGAAGGCCATCAACGCCCAACACTCCGAGTTCATTGAAGAGAACTACGTCCTGAAAACCTCCCAATCCGGCTTCTGAAGCAACCACAGCACCAAGACCACACTCCTCCCTGCCACCAAAGACATCCGCTCCCTCCTTGACTGGGGTGAAACCGCAGCCCTCATCCTACACCTTTCTCGCACTGCACCCTAATCACAAGACTCTACGACACCGGCATCCTCGACATGGCACTGGACTGGATCCACTCCTTCCTTACCGGCCGCCCACAGCGAGTGAGACAACCCCTATTCCTCTTAGAACCTACAGAGATCAGCTGCGGAGTGCTCAAGGGATCCTCCCTGAGCCCCACCCTCTTCAACATCTACATGGCCCCCCTCACCCCCATCATCAGAAGCCACGGACTCAACATCATCTCCTATGCCAACAACACACAGCTGATGCTCTCCCTCACCAATGAACCCACAGCCACCAGAATCAACTTTCACAGCGGAATAAAGGCAGTTGCTACATGGATGAAAGACAGCTGCATTAAGCTCAACTCAGACAAGACCGAAGTACTCATCCAGGGACCCACCCATTCAGCCTGGAACTACTCCTGGTGGCCCAACGCACTAGGAACTCCTCTCACCCCTACGGACCACGCATGCAATCTCTGCAACATACTGGACTCCTCGCTCACAATGAACCACCAAACCAACGCAGTATCCTCACACTGCTTCCACACACTCCGCCTGCTCCGAAAGACATTCAGATAGATCCCCACAGAATCCAGAAAGACGATCACCCACACACCCACACACTCATCACAAGCAGACTTGACTACAGCAATGCACTCTATGACGGCGCCACCCAGAAACAGCTCAGGAAACTACAGATCCTCCAACACAGCCACATAACACAACACATCCGACAACTCCATTTACTCCCAATCAATAAGAGAATCACCTTCAAGCTCCTCACACATTCCTACAAAGCTCTCCATGAGGCAGGATCAGACTATCTAAACCACTGCCTCGCATTCCACACACCTGCCAGACAACTCACCTCCACCCAACTCACCCTGGCCTCCGTCCCACGGATCTGCAAGACCAGAGCCGGAGGAAGATCCTTCTTCTGCCTTGGCACCAAACCTGGAACACCCTGCCCCTCCACCTCAGGACATCTGCACAGTTGAGTCAACTCAAGAGGAATCTCAAGACCTGTTTCTTCGAATTAACCTCCACACCCAGACGGATCAGCAGCCCCCCCAGCACCTTGAGACCCTCACGGGTGAAGAGCCATGCTATACAAACTCCTAATTGATTGATTGATTCCTGCACAAAATCCCTTGCAACCCTCAATCATCCATCCTATATTAGTTGAGTTACTCATCCTCTCCATTGATTCTGCTGCTTTTCATCAATCATGGAAACATATTGTGGTCATCCCACTGCTCTCCGGGCACGCAGAGTCGAGGGTAGGTGCTGCAAGGAGCACACTGGGCAAAACCAATGCACTGTGCGTTTCACCTTGCGTGAGCACAAGACGTTTGACTATCATGTCGATTAGGTTGAAGCAATAGTGATAATAATCACGAGTGGGCACCACCCTATTAGAAGGGAAGCCCTCACCCTGAGATCATACATGGCGTTGGCTTTCCACCCTCACACTGCTTTGTGGTCCTGACGAAGCGCCAAGGATTAATTCGACCATTTAAGGTAGAAAACATGTTGACCTCTTTTTTCAGCTACTAGGGGACATTGCTACTAACCCTGGGCATAATACTTTGCTATGGTCACGGAGCATGCAAAGTTTGTGCTACTACGCACTACGCAAATTGCACGTAGCAGAGTGAATAACTGTGCTAATTGACGTAGCGTAGCAGCAATATAATAAACACCTTCAAATGCTTTGATAAAGCAATTGTCCATGCTAAAAAGCACATAAGCAATTCACAAAAATGAACTTTGACAATAAAATTTCAAGCAATGAGAGAGGTGATGATTTTGGAGTCCCCCCTAACCTAGGGAGAGGACCAAGCAAATGCCTTGAACACAAAAAGCATATCATGTGAACGATTCAATGGTGGTCCCTTCCTCCTAGGACCACCCCAAGCACAGTTATGGGCAAAAATACAATTCCAACCAAAGGCCCTGCAAAGCATTATGGGACGAGATTAGCAGTGGGCAGTGAATATTATAGTGTCCAATATCAAAATAATTCTACAAAGAGCTGCAGTTCAACTAGTCGTTACTAGATGTCCCTCACGAGTCAAATGCAAAAGCATTGAAATTATTAATACATCAAGCTGCAGTTCCACTAGTCGTTACAAGATGTCCCTCACGAGTCAAATGCAAAAGCATTGAAATCCTTTCATGAAGCTTTTGCATTTGACTCGTGAGGGACATCTAGTAACGACTAGTGGAACTGCAGCTCTTTGTAGAATTATTTTGATATTGAATACTATAATATTCACTGCCCACTGCTAATCTCGTCCCATAATGCTTTGCAGGGCCTTTGGTTGGGATTATATTTTTGCCAATAACTGTGTTTGGGGTGGTCCTAAGAGGATGGGACCACCACTGAATGGTTCAAAAGATGTTTTTTTTGTTTTCAAGGCATCTGCTTGGTTCTCTCCCTAGGTTAGGGAGGATCCCAAAATCATCACCTCTCTCACTGCTTGTCAGTTTATCGTTTTCACTTTTGTGTAGTAACTATATGCATTTTTTTTTTAGCATATAAAGGCAGATATTTCTTTATCTTAACTTGCACTGTGCAAGATGCTTTTGGCAAGTATTGTACAGTGCAGTCAAGCACACAGCTACGTGTAGTTGAAAATGTATTTCATGTAGCTACGTGAAGTGCAACTACGCCCAGGCTTAATTGCTACCCCCATAGTAACACCAACCTACAGGATTTTTAATCTGACAGGGGAATCCGTCTATTAAACTCAGTGTGATGGCCCCTAGCCAGTTGTATCTAGTTTCACATTCACTTATCACCACCCCCTAGGACACCTAACACACATCAGACAGTGAGAAAACCAAATGATCTCCGCTAAAGTGACCCTTCGGGGGACTAGTAGGGCATTGCAGTGCTGGCCCGACGAGGAGCACCGGCCCGATAATGAAGCATGACATCCCCAGGGACGTGTGAGGGCAACAAGAAATACTCCTGTTGATTGCCCCCTAGAAACTGGTTCAGCACCTAGCAGTTTTTTTTCTCTTTCTCCTGACACTTTTTTAGGGCCTTACTAGGAACAGTAGCCCCCATTTTGGAAACATATATTGTCTTTTGAAGCATGGGTAATGGACCTTTATCAGCTCCTAGTCCCCCTTCATTTTTTCTATACATCCCACTGCTCTGCCATGCCATGAGGTGGGCCATAAGATAGCCATTGAGCTGGAGCTCCACAAAGAAGCTCCGGGATTTAGGATCACTTATCAGTGAATATCCCTATATATGCCCCCCATCCACCCCTCTACATTATATCATCACAAAGAAGATAACATAGGGAAGCAACAGATGCTCCCTACTTGTATATTTGAAGATCCTCTCTGCGTTTTGAGGCCTGCAGGACTCTGATTCCCTTTTTGGAGGTCTGAGGAGTGGCTTATGAGGAGAGACATACTTACAGCGGATCCGTTGATGCGTCCTATCCTACCACACTGTCGGAGCTGATCGGAGTGAGCTGGCTGCGGAGCGGAGATGGCTGGGGGTAGGAGATTCATTGGAGTCTAACTGTGGTCCGCGCTTTGCCGCGGACCTGTCGGCCAGCTGGGCCTTCCCTTCAGAGTTTGCCTGGAATCACGCTGTCGTCCTGCTTCTCCCCCGTCTGTGTTTGCAGCGATCCTGGGCAGGGATGTGCTTGGAGTGGGTGGTCGCTCGCTCCCTCTGCATTCTTGGCGCGGGAGGAGGCAGCCTGCCTCTCGGCTTACATCCGTTGCTTCTCTCGAGCTGTGTAAGCTCCCCGTGGCTGCTTGCTGGCTCACCCGCCTCACGATGTGCGCTGCTGATGACTTCCTTCTGCGAGAGTCCCTGAAGCTGGGGGCTTTGATGAGGCTGGGAGATGGATGACCTTTGTCTGTGGCGGTTCAAGGTACGGAGGCGCTGGTCTCGGGGCTGCTCTACCGGGGTCATGATGAACATGGTGAACATGGTGAATATTGTCAGACTGCCAGGGAGGGACTTTTGGTGAACTCTGCCCTCCATCTTGTGGATGCCTTCCCATCACCTCTTAAGGTCCCAACCCCAAAATGGACCATCCTTATATTCATGGTAACTAAAGAAGAACCACACTATTCTTTCTCCACAGGATTACGAATAGGGCGGCTGTTAGACTTGGCACCATTGGCGTTGGTCTCCCTTCCATTTCTTTTTGCTGTTGCCTCCTGTGTTTTTTCTGGTCTAGATGCTTTGGGCACTTTGCCACTGCTGTTCAGTGCCAAAGTGCAAGTGCTCCCTTTGTAAAGTATTGTTGTGGATTAGTGATTCCATGATTGGCTGTTTGATTTACTTTTCAGACCCTAGTACAGTGCACTATGTGTGCCCAGGGCCTGTAAATCAAATGCTGCTGGTGGGCTTGCAGCACTGGTTGTGCCACCCACAGAAGCAGCTTGTTAAAATGTGACTCAGGCCTGCCATTGCAGAGCCTGTGTGCAGTCTGGGACTGCCATGTTTACTTGGTAAGTGCACACACTTGCCAGTCCCTAAACCTTCCCTTTTCTACATGTTAGTCACCCCTAAGGTAGGCCCAAGGTATCCCTGTGGGCAGGGTGCGTTGTATGTGAAAGGTAGGACATGCCCTGATGTGTGTGGCATGTCCTGATAGTGAAATACTGCCAATTCCGTTTTTCAATATTGCAAGGCAATCTGTTTCCATGTGCCAGAATGGGAAGTTAGTTTATAACATCTTATAAACATACCTGACCCTTGGAACAAGATGGGAAAATAAAGTTTAGTATGCCTGAACTCAGAATGTTAACGTGCATCTTTTATTGAGGATGATTTTTACATTCTGTGTTTGAAAATACCACTTTTAGAAAGAGGGTATTTTTTTGCCTAACCATCCATTGTGCCTCTGCTAGGTTTGTGTATTGCATGTCTGGCTTTTAGATGACAGGGGCTGGAGCAGGGCAGTGGCTCCAGAAGTCTGATGAGTCAGGGCTGGGCTGAATAGGCTTGGTCTGCATTTGGAGTGGTGGGAGGAATAGCATCTTCACCTGAATAGGGCTGTGCCTGCCTTCCACAATGATGGCTCCGCCCCCCTGTGGTGTGTCTGAAGCCAGGGCTCACACTGACAAAGGAGGTTGTTGTGCACTTGCAAAGTGCCCCACAGAACTGGTTTTGGCTGGGTACAGACACTCTCTGCCTTCAGAGAACAAAGGATCATGGTGTACAAAAAGAGGGGCCCAGACCCCAGACTTTTAGATCACTTCTGGGAATCAAGAGAAACCTTTGCCAAGGAGAAGAGCCAGAGAAGCTGAGGAGGAGTACTGCCCCTGTGCTGTTTGCTATTTGGGGTTGGCCTGCAGTGGCTGCTTGCTGCCAAGGAAAGGAGAAAAAGGACTTTGCTGTATGCTTTGTCATCTTGAGGAAGATCTCCAAGGGCTTGAAATTGAGCTTGCCTCCTGTTCTGAAGTCTCAGGGACACAAAGACTTCACCACCAGCTCCCCGGATTTCCTTGCTGGGAATTCTAACCTGCAAAGAGGTGCCTGCTACTGTTGAGGACCTCTAGAGACTGCTTGTCGCTGGGAGCTGGAAGAGCGGCGCAACGATGAAGAAGCGTGTCACATCCGCACCGATTCCCGACGTAGTGCCGAACCGCAGAGAAGAAGCATGCCGCATCCGCCACTGGTCCCGACGCCTCGCTGAGCAACCAGGGAGAAGCGCGCCGCATCCATACCGGGTCCCGACGCATTGCCGAAAAGACCGTTGCAGCACCTGCCGTGTGGCTGCAACAGATCACACATCGTACCGGACCGTCGCATCGCAAGCCGCCATTTTGTCGCATCGCACCGGATCGTCGCCACGCATCGAGGCGTCATCTTGTCGCATTGTAACCGGAAGGCAGTAAGAAACAGACGCATCCCCTCCTCTCCGATAAGGACCCGACGCATCACCTCCCCTGCGCTGCAGTAAGGAACCGACGCATCACTTCCCCGAAGCAAGGAACTGACGCATCACCTTCCCTACGACCCTTTTGGTTGTTTTTCGTGACGCATCTAAGGTACTTTGTTGGAAAGGTGTCGCATTTACAACTTGTATTGAACTGAACTATTTCTACCATCTGAAAGTCTTATTTTTTACTGTATTGTGGATTTTTGTCGTTTGGTCTTGTTTAGATAAAGAATACTTATTTTTCTAAACTGGTGTGGTGTCCATTTGTAGTGTTGTCACTGTGTTACTGTATGTGTTCACAAATGCTTTACACACTGCCTCTGAGATAATCCTGCCTGCTCGTGCCAAGCTACCAAGGGGGTGAGCAGGGGTTATTTTAGGAGTGCATCCCCCTTACCCTGACTACAAGCAAGGGCCCCTACTTGGACAAAGGTACCTACCTCTGCCAACTAGAGACCCCCATTTCTAACAGCGGCCATCTGTGAATGGCTATTGACGTGACCGTGTACAGGGCATTTCTACTCCGGCGGAACTCTGGATCACCTTGGAAGGCCAATTGTATCCCCTTACTGTCTGACTAAGATGGGCCTCTGGGTTATTTGGTCTCTTCTCGCCAATTAGAACTTTTTGAGATGAAATAGGTTCCCACAGGGTTTCTTGGATTTTATTTATCACAGGGAGCGGCTACCTCTAAGATCCCTATCTCAGCAATTGGGGTCCAACACAGCTTTTTTGGTGTCCCATTGAGTATATGAGTCTGCAGGTGTACTTCCACCCTCTTCTCCCCTCCATGTCTCTAACCAAGAGTTTTGGCCCCTGCTCCCTCGGCTGGAGGCTGGTTGCCTGCCCCCCCAGTAGTTTTAACTGAGATTCATGGGGAGTGAGTGGCCATCTTACCTTTTTAACTGAAGATCCTCTTGCCTTCACCCACACATGCCATGTCTTTGCTCTGGATGATGGAGGGCTCCTGATATCAGCCTCTCTCCTCGTCACCCAATCGACTGTCATCATCCTAACAACCATACCACATCCTTATATTGGGCTCATTGCGCATCTTACCACCACACTGCGACCAGTCAAACCTTTTAGGCTCTCTCTAACCGGATCCTAACAACCATACCACATCCTTATATTGGGCTCATTGCGCATCTTACCACCACACTGCGACCAGTCAAACCTTTTAGGCTCTCTCTAACCGGATGATAGAGGGCTCCTGTTATCAGCCTCCCTCCTCATCATTAAATTCGACTGTCATCATCCTAACAACCGTACCACATCCTAACATTAGGCTCATTGCCAATCTTTCCACCACACTATGCCTAGTCCAACCTTTTTAGGCTCTCTCCAACCGCTCCCCTCTTGCAGTTCAACTGTAACAAGTCACTGAACTTCTATAGCAATGTACCTCCACAAGCCTCTCGACTCTGCTGTGACGAGATATTGCACAAACACATGGAACATCATATACCCAAACAATATCTCCAAGAATGCTAAAAAGAATCTCAAACACAAGTTACTAACACAGCAGCCGGAAACACTAATAGCGGATACCTGCCTTAGCGTGCTCAATGGCACCAAGAAAACTGACTTTATCTTCTACTCCAAACACCCGGCTAAATGGAAAAACATCTTCCTTCTCCTCCTACAAGTCACCAAAACAATCAAAATACTCTATGGATTAAAACTGACGACATCCCCTTCCCCTTCTTTTAGAGGGGAAATTGACATATCCATTTTCAGAACAGGGAATATACTCATACAAGCCACTGACCCTCACCTCACCATTTTAGATAGACACTTTTGTTCATTTTTCACTGCACTCACACGACAGGGCCAAGTACCCCTAACGCCTCTCTACCCAGTACCACAATCTGCCAATCCTGAACAGACCCTCCCTCTCCCCCCTTGGACACACTACCCTGTGCTGTGACACCTCCTCACACTACCATCAACCATGCCACACCCTCTAACACACACCGCCAACTAATGCCCTAGAAAATGACATCTCTTGTGCCCACCCTATCCAGCAATCTTAAGATAACTAACCCGGATGGCTCTCACACCAAACCTAAGGAAGTGGGCCCCTTCCTTAGCCTGTCATCCACTGATTTTGCCACAGTTGCCCCCCTTCCTTTTAATGTGAACTCTACCCGGTCTATGCAGACGATTGACAATTCCAGGCCCATTGACACTGTTCACCCGTGTAGCATAGAGCTCTCTGCTGCCATATACACAGAACTTACCACGTATCCTCCCTCTACCAATATATCCAATGCAGGGACACCCCCGGACTCAACCAGCATCCCTGACTCCCCCTCCAACACTCACAACAGACAATTGCCCACCAGCAGGTCCTCACTTGTTCCCACCCATACCCACAATCTCATTGTAATTAAGCCTGGTGAGGCTCACGGCATGCCTCGTGATAGGGACCCCATCAGTAGGTCATCATCGACTAATTTCTCCACTGACATACCCCCACGGACCAAGGCAGACCCTATGCATCCCTCCCAGACTGTATCAAATCCTTGCCCCAACAGCATAGATCACCCCTATAGCTTAGCAACCTCTGCTCCCACATGCACAGGACTTGCTGTGTTTTCCCCCACCAATTATGTGGGATACATCAATAACACTCTCACTAAGACTCTGAACCGTATGGAGCATAAACTTGACTCTCTTGCAACTGACTTAGCGCATCTTAGACAGGACCTATCAATTCAAGCCATCCTTACCTGCTCTCACACTTATGAGAGTCTGAAATTACCTCCCTACACAGATTCACTGATGGCCTTACAAGGCACCCCGTGGCCCTCCACTCCCCTGTGCCGGCGGGCCCTCAGGCCCGTCGTTTTCACTGCCCCTTATCCGTACTGGAAGCAGATGCTCTCAGCGAATCTTACCTTCCCAAGACCCAGAATACTGTTCACAACCCTCCCTCCACTATCCCAGTAATAATGGGCATTAACAGAACCCTGTTATTACAGACTCGCCCGGAACCCCTACCCCACTCACCACCATTCAGCCCCTACAATCTGTGATAGACAATCCCTGCCTGCTCCCTTGCATGCTCACCAACTGCAGATCAGCAGCCAAGACCCAGACCAAGGTCCACAATCCTCCCTCCACAATTCCAGTTATAGTGGGCATGAATAGAACCCACGTAACCACTGACTCGCCCAGACCCTTTGCCCAATTCACCACCATTCAGACTCTACAACCTGCTGTCGACAATCCCTCCCCTTTATCTAGCTTGCTGTTCCACTGTAAATCGGCAGCTCAACATGCTAGAGATATCGCTGAAACCTTACTCAGTCAGGGACTTGATATTGCTTTCCTCACGGAATCTTGGCTCAACGACCACGCCAATGCCATACTTGATCTGCTTACTCCATCATTAGACATGACAGACTTGAAAGAACAGGTGGAGGTCTAGCCTTAATCCACATAGTTGAAATTCATCTTGCCATATTAAATAACTCTGAATACTCGACTTTTGAATACCTCAGCGTTGAACTTAAAGGTAAAGGCTCCTCGCCTATCAAACTTCACACCATCTACAACCCTCCTTTGCAGAAGAGTTATCTGACCTTCTAACTCGGTTCTCCTTAACTGACATGAAGGACGTGTTTTTGGGAGATTTTAACTTACACTAGAACAAAGCAGAATACCCCACTGTCAGGTGCCTCTTGAACCTTCTGGAAATAAACAACCTAAATCAACTCTGCAATAAACCTACACACATCAAAGACGCTACGCTTGGTGCGATTATCACCAGCAATGAACTGGTGTCCCTTAGTGCCATCTCATACTATTCAACATTGATACCTTCGTCAAACCATACTTAAACTCATTGAATAAACCTAAGCAATAGACCAGAAACCTCAAAAAAGTCTTAATTGCTGATCTTGAAGCCAAGATCTGTGAACAACTACATCACACTCCCTTGCCTAACGTAATTGACCTCACCGCCCACTTCATCACTGCTATAACTGAAGCTCTTGACCAAGTTGCACCGCTCAAATTAAAACAACTAAGATCAATCCGATCAAAATCTTGGTTTAACTCGCATCTCAACAACGAAAGAAGACATCTTAGACAAGCTGAAAGGAGTTGGAGACAAAACCCATCGGCATTAGATCTAACTCTACTCACAACTGCAAGCATGGCATACAAGAAGCACATCTTCTGCGAAAAAGTCACCTTCTTCCGCATCCAACTTGACCATGTAAAGAACAGGCCCAGAGAACTCTTTAACAGTGTCAAACGACAAACCACTTCTTCCTACCCACACAAAATCATAGCCTCTAATGAATGATGTGAAGAAATTGCCAGATCCTTCACGGACAAAATAACTAAAACTGAGCAATCGTTCCTTCAAGTCACACCCTCACCCCCATACAATCAATCTGCTCTGACACTCCGTACAATGACCAAATGACCCCAATTGGAACTAACAGCAACCTTTTCAACATCCAATTGAAAAACAACGCCACTTGGTCGGTCTTCAAACCCATGACAGAACTTGAAGTTTTCAATATTATTGCTAAATTAAAACCCACTTCTCACACCAAAGATCCCTCCCTGCAAAAATAGTACATAACCTTAACCACATTATCACCCCGTGTTGGACAAAAATCATCAATTCTTCTTTCGCCTCGGGTTGTGTACCAGATTACCTACAACTAGGTCAAATCACACCCATTCCCAAAAATCTCAGGGCTGACCCGAATGATCTCAACAACCTCAGACCTATCTCCAACCTCCCGTTCCTAGCCACAACTATGGAAAAATGGATCTTACAACAACTCAACCGGCATATAGAGGATTTCAACCTACTTGACTTCTTCCAATCAGGGTTCAGAAAAGGCTGCAGCACAGAAACTGCCATGCTCAATATTCCAGATCACATCCATAGATCCTTTGATGAAGGTGATGCATGCATACTTATCCTACTTGACTTATCAGCGGCCTTTGACACTGTGAACCACCCAGCCTTACTGGAATCCCTGAGAATCGGCTCCGGTATCAATGGCACTGTTTTAAAATGGTTCACTTCTTACCTTCAACACCGTTCACAACAAATCAGAATCCAGACTTGCCTCTCTAAACCCACACCTGTCTCTCTTGGCGTCCCCCAGGGCTCAATTCTCTCTCCTTCACTGTTCAATCTCTTCATAGAACCCCTCACTATCATCCTGAAGCAAGCAGGGATCAAATTTCACCTCTATGCAGATGACACTCAACTCTACTACAAAATTAAATCACCCAGAGACATCCTACATCTAAACGTCACACTGAGTAATATTCAATCTTGGTTTAACTCTAACCATCTAAAATTAAACACCACCAAAACAGAAATAATCCTGTTCTCTCCCAAAAGTAACCACCTTCCAATCAAAGACTGGATCAGTGACCTGAAGGCTCTTAATTGTTCTCGCACTCTTTCCAAGTGTTATATTTCATATAGTTACCCTATATAGGCGCAGGTGACACTGCAACCTTTCACCTATATCCTTCCCTACATGACATACTCAACGGTTCTTAGACACTGAACTTTTACCCAGATATGACACTAGATTCAGAACGCGGGTTTTTCCCTGGTTCGATTCTCATACATTATGCATGAGGCTTCTTGGAAGCACAGCAGGACTAACAGTAGAATTACCATTTCCTGTATAATATCTCTGAATAAAGTTCAGGCCCAACGTCATCCTTTAGGCCGACACAGTAACACAGCAAGGTAGGACCCCTGGGGAGACCTATGGGTATATATACATCATGTCTTGCTTAGAAAAGACAGAGGAGACAGTGACTTCCCGGCTGACACACTGACCAGAGACGCTGAGGTTCCTGCATGCAGACGCTCCAGTTAGCAGTGGTCTAACATCCCTCGCGGGGTGTCCAACTCGAGACCAGGACGGGTCCCACATTCTCTAAACTCTCAGGTAATGGGGTGGACTAGATCCTAGAGGGATTCTTGGCATAACACCTACACAGATGCTAGGTACAGTTAGGTACATCTAGTTAGGGAGGCAACGTAGGAGTACGCACTTTTAGTATGCACTTTTAGGTTGCACCTTTTATCATGTGTTTTATGTACATGTATATATTCATGATTTCTGCAAGATGGTAGAACTATACCAACCCTTTACTTTTGTAGTATTGCTAATCATATATCTCTGCTACTGTCTAATGGTTGTTGCAGCTCATCTTTTCTACACTAGAATAACAACTGTTCAATAAACCTTTATTGACAAACGCCAAGACTGTTTATTCTGTGTAGCTCTCTGAGACAAACTAAGTGAGCACGAGTGACTGAGCGAAAGGTAGTATATTGTTTCCATGATTCTGAGGGATCAGGGTTGTCATGTTCTGAGGTTGCCAAGAACTATTCTCTCCCCGGTAAGAGGAGACTCTAGTGGCACTGTGAGCTAGCTGATACAGGCAGGCTAATGTATCCGGTGGGGTGCACGGAATCGGTCCGCCACCAAACCCACAGTTTATGTTATCCGAACGCGCAGATCTTCGATAGGATGTATAGGAACTACACGACATGGCGCCCAACGTTGGTTGGATACTTATTTCACAGTAGAATCTGAGTAGTTCAGTCATGCTATTCTCAGAGACCCCTACTCACAAAACACCAGAGACGTCTGGAGTGGGTGGGCACAAACTCTGCCACAGCTGAGGAGGCTAAAAAGCCTATTTATTGGCTGTAGGTTAATCAAGCTTGAAGGACACATTGTTCCTAAAATTGTGCATAAACACCTTATCTTAGTTCCCTTGGACAAACTTCTTCTCTACAAAATGACTGAGACAAGAGATAACATAGTAGTAGATCTGCACCTCTCAGCCGGAGAAGAAGATGGGGACGCAATCCCGATTGCAGAAAAATTTAGACATAAAATCACCCTGAAACTGTTAGAAAATGGTTTATCAGCTAGGGGTGGCTAAGTAGTTTTCGTGATTGAGGCACACGAATCAAACAAAACAGAGGTATTTTATTTGTGGGTTACATTCCCAGCAGCAAATGCAAGAACACAGACATTTCACTCTTACACAGAAGGAGATGCACCAGCGGAATATTGTCTGTTCGAGGACATAGAGGTTCTGCTCACGTACCAGGAACATTTATACTGGTTTAAAGGCGCCCTACCCCATACAAGAAGAAGAGTAAGACTCGGCCCGCTCGGAGGAGAAGGGGCTACTGGGCCGATATTAGCAGCCTACTCACCACATCCTGATATTGACACAATGCCACCAGGAGACTTAATCATACAACATAAAGATTTAATTAAAATCTATAGAAACTTGACGCAATTCGTCATGAGGGCATTTACAGTCCAACCAGCAATAGTTGCCGTAAATGGAACTCAAACTCAGGGTACAGCAACTAAAATTACACCACAAACATTACACGCAGTAATGGGTAAAATGCCCACAAAACGTGAACAAATACCATTCTGGGTAGCTCAGAAAATAACTCAGCTAGAGGCAGTATTCCCGAATTCTACCCCGTTTGAAAAACTCAGAATGCTAGCAATCTGCTTGCCCATGGGGATAGCACCACAAGTAGAGGATTGTACCACTTGGGGTACAGTCTTTGCTGCCGTTTATACCAAAACTCATGGTATCCCATCATTAGCAATAGTACATGATGTATTAAGACAAATACAGAACGAGTACGGAGCAGAGCCTGCCCTAAACTTAGGGATGAAGTTACTAGGTAACTATGCCCAGGTATCAGCCATAATACTAGCTAACATTAAGGGGGAAGCAGCTTCAGTGGCCATCCGCCAACGCCTAAGGGAGTTCAGTCCTTTAGAACAGGAACACAAACTACCAAAAATAATTGAAACTGCGTATGCAGAATTAGGCAGAGACAGTTTGGGTGGGAAAGCTTTAAAACCACAACTGATGGGCAGTCCTGAAAAGGACACTTCTAAGCAGACACCTACTTCTACTAAGAAGAAGTGAGACAATAAAAAACAAATTTAAAGGAAAAAGATCTCAATCCAGAGGTAGATCTCCTCCACAGGAGCCCTCCGAAAAGAGGTATAACCTCAGGAATAGGGAAAATATTAGGAAACCTGACAGGTATCAGGATACTGATACACGTTCCTCTCATTCCTTTCAGGGTTCATAGAAAAACTCCAAGAGGGAAGGACGGTCAGAAAGACAAGAAGAGCGTACAAAGTCCAGAGACAAGCAGCACGCTCAGGAGTACACTTCTAAAAAAAAGAAAAACCAAAGCAAAAGCCACAGTTCAAAAAGAAGAAAGTTGCAGGTCTAAAGATCAGACATGCCCAGAATTCTGAGGACTCGACTACTGAACGGGGAATGGGCTCTGACGATGCTAGACAGTGCGGCAGAAATAACAATAGCTCACCAGAACCTGAAGGAATTTCTGGTGACAGCAGACTTGAATGATTATATCATGGTAGAAACACCTGATACTAGGGTAAGTGTCCCACATAAAGTATATGAAATAACGCTCCAAATGGAGGGGGACAAATGTAGAACAGTGAAAGGTCTCTTTTGGGAGAACCTGACATTTGTCTATGATATTTTATTAGCTGAACAGGATTGGCCGCCAGCATTCGTCATGGATTGCCCTAAAGGAGAAACGGTAATTCTTACTGCTTTTTCAGACCATATTCCCAGGCACTTGCAACACACATATGCGCAGGAGTGGGCAGGAGCCCAGGCTCTGGCATTATATAAAAACCATGTTGGATGGGATGAGGATTCCACCCACCACATAATTCCTATAAAAAATACTCCAACTGCACAGAGGCAGTATCCAATAAAGCAAGAAGCTAAAAAACAGGTCAAGGAGATCTTAGATCAACTTGAACACCAAGGGGTGATTGAAACTTGCACCTCTCAAATGAACAATACTTTGTTTCCTGTCATGAAACCTGACAACACATATCGTCTAGTTTTAGATTATAGACATTTAAACACTTGCACTAAGACATTTGCAGTCCAAAATGCACACAGTGCTGCATTAATGAATAACATAGTGCGGAAAAAATATAAAACAACACTTGATATCTCAAATGGATTTTTCTGCCAAAATATAGTGCCTGAAAGCAGGTATTCAACAGCCTTCTCAGCGCTAGGGACCCAGCGGCAATTTTGTCGACTCCCCCAAGGGTATAAGAACAGCCCGGGGTTGTTTTCGGCCAGGGTAACAGAGTTACTTCAAAATTTGGATGAAGAGGCATTGTCCTATGTGGATGATATTTATCTGACAGACGATGACCTAGAAGAACACTTGAACATAGTGGATACCATAATTTGGGGATTTGGATCTGAGGGCTACAAATTCAACTTTAAAAAATCTAAAATTGCCCACCTCAGTGTCCTGTTTTTAGGATATGAGCTTTCAAGTGAAGGGAAAAGCCTGGCAGCCAATTTTTTAGAAAAATGCGCGCTGCTCCAACCTCCAAAATCATTGAAAAATTTACAGTCAATTCTGGGATTCCTAAATTTTGGTAGAACATACATTTTGGATTACGTGGAAAGAATAAAACCTTTCTACGATTTAATAAAACCTGATTTTTCAGTAAGGCAATGGACACAGGAACACACAGATACACTTCGTTCCTTATAGCTGACATGATAGCTTCCAAACACTTACAGACACGCGTAAACGTACGCAACCTGGTGATCCATATAGCTGCGGGTCAATCTGGGTACACCTATCTAACATTTAATGAAGGTGAGACAGTACCAATTGCATACAAATCACATTTGTACACAAATGCTGAGATGCGCTTCGCATCCACAGAAAAGATTCTGACAGCGGTACAGACTGCTGTAGTGAGAGAAAGAGCACTGGCTCAGGGGAAATGAATAATAGTAGTTACTCCAGTTCCAGCCTTAGAGGCTGCGACAAAGGCTAGCATTCCTAATGCTAAAGCTTTACATCTGAGATGGATACAATGGGCTAATTCTCTCACTGCAACATATGTAGAATACAGGTACAACCCAAATTTAAAGACACAAACATTCCTGCAATACGAGCAAGAATATCCTTCACCAAACGAAATAATGCCTCTAGATCAGTATGAATATATAATTTACACTGACGGATCTGCTCAACCGGCCATAGGAAGTAAGCAACAATATAGCGCAGCATGCGCAATCGTTAAAGGTCGCATGTGGGATGGAAAGTTCCATCCAAGTTGCACAAAAACGCAATCTCTAGGGGACTGCACGGCACAGCTGGCAGAATTAAAAGCCCTAATACTGGCACTAGTGAATACGGATCGAGAATTCCCCACACTAATTGTGTGTGATTCCTTTTACTGTGTGCAGTCTTACAATGAATACTTGCAATACTGGGTTCAGAACGGGTTCAAAGACACAAAAGGTGGCACAATTAAGCATAAAATGCTATGGGAACAGGTAGTGGAGTTGAAAACCGAACTACTGAGGGCTCACGTGATACATACACTGAGTCATCAGCATGATGGCGTTCATGTTGAAGGGAATTCATTGGCTGATGAAGCCGCGAAGGGGGTTGTACGCACGGCTTCCGTAGCTGCAATCACTCGTTCTAAAACGAGAATAGACGGTGAGATTATGGTAGCTGTCATTGCTTCACGCAAAAACAGCAAAGCACTACCAAAGAAGTTTCCACTCAAGTACTCCTACAAGTTAGATGTGAATAACATTCCATTTGCTCAGATTCCTGGAGTGGGGGATAGAGTAATTCCAAACATGGATCGTAGGTTAGGTTTAATACTAGCAGCACACGAAGGGATAGGTTCTGCACATGCAGGAGTTACGATGACTGTTTCATTATTGAAACAACGCTATTGGTGGCCTGGATTAACAAAGCAGACTAAAGACTATGTCTTGAAATGCGACATCTGTCAGCAGATGAAAGGTTCCACTGTAACACGTCCAGTGCAAATCCCATTGTTAGACAGCATCAGACTGTCCGTTTGCATGCGTCCTGCTCGAGATTCCTATGGGTGTGGCCCCAGCGCTCGGCTAACGCTCGACTGTTATAAAAGATTTGCGAGTCTTCATAGGGACTTACGCAATTGGCACATTACATTATGACCAGGGCCCTGCGTTTAGCTCTCGGGCTTACAAGGAGGCCATGGGAGGATTGGGTGTAGCATTGCGGTACTCATCTCCGTACCATCCCGAGGGAAATTTGGTAGTGGAGAGAAAAAACTGGGACTTAAAGCAATATTTTACAGCTAGAGTATTAGGCACTGGTGAAAGTTGGGTAAAACATTTGTATGGAGTCCAGCGAGCGCTTAACAACATGCCAAGAAGTTCTCTAGGGGGTGTCACTCCTTATGAGGTCCTATTTGGGACAGAATGTGGGTAACTGATCTTGATTGTGAAGGCGCAGTGGCGGATGAAAAGCCTTTTGACATCCATGATCGTTTGGCTGTTTTACAGGATCTAAATGAATCCACTACACAACAAAGTAATGTCCACCTGAAGCAGACCGCCACTGGGGAAGTCAAATCAGTCATGGCAAGACCTGTCTGGATCCCAAAAGTTGGGGATCTGGTCAGAGAAAAGATAGCAGACAAGAAAGAATTTGGGCCATCATACAGAAAGCCTGTACCGGTCCTAGCAATTGAAGGAACAAGAACTGTACTTCTACCGCCTCTTGCCGGAAAAAAGGAGAAAAGATTTGTCTCAATCGACCTAATCAAACCACACTATGTGGCCGATACTGAGTAGTAGGCCACGTGGACTCCAAAGTAGCAGATGCCCTCCTCTCGATACAATCCAAGAAGTTCAAACGGAAAGACTCATCACGTTCGAAGTGTCCGTTGTACGGAATGATGGACTATGCAACAATGCTATGGAACTCGTTCCTCTTGAACCTAAAGCTCAACTTCAAAATCAAACTCAGAATCAAAGACAAATTGCTATTAGACCAAATACAGATGTCTACGTCAACGTGCCTCGACAAGATCAAAGTACGATTTCAACAAATCCTGATGCAATTCCAACAATTGATCGAACTGCTTCTGGCTATTTCATAAACTTTGATACGTTTTCTTTGGATCCAAGTGAACCTGAAACGACGCCAGCCCAAAAATCACGCAAGCAGCAAGTAAAAGACTTTCTGAACTTTCTTAAAAGAACTTCCCTGGTATCACCGTGGGTAGAACTATGGATAATTCCCGGGGTACTTTTCTTTTTTTCTGGTTAGGCTTAGCAATAGTTTTTAACATGCTTATTAATGGACAATACATTCGGCAAAGCTCTGCAGCCCAAAAGGTGAATTTAATTTTAAAACCACATCAATCATCTCATCGAGAACAAAGAGACTTGTCATCAGTGAACATTACAGCAGTTCCTATACCTAATGGTATAGTGTGGGACAACGTTGATTTCGATATATTCGGCCCGACCAAACTTAAAAAAATTCCACATTTATTTAAAATATCATTAAGTGATATCATTACCTCAAGTACATTTTCCGATGATTGGGATTTTGAAACTGTTAATAACATGTTGTTTGATTTGGAAAAATCTGCTGCATTTTCTAATAGTGAAACATTGGAAAGCACATCAGATTTCGATTCTATGTATTGTTATCAACATTATGGTCATCATTTTCTGCATAAATCTGCAAATCCTAGAAATGTGTTCACGTACTACCAGTGGGAACATTGTCCAACACCGCCGAAAGGCAGTTCAAAAACATTTACACAGAAGTTTCCATATTTTTCAGGGTTTAATATGTCTGACCCAGCCTCATATTATTATAAGGTTGCACCAACATCAGCACAGAAAAATATGTTGATAAATACCAAACAGATTTACTCTGCTGCCTTTATTGCCCAGTTGTCTGAACAAGGTTTCGACTTATGGAAAGACACCATAGACTTAAAATCAGTCTGGGATACTAGAGAATAGCAGGTGCAGGGGACAGAAGCTTTGTTTAGAGCATACCTCCTCCTTCAACAAATCATGTTTTTGGACGAGACAGTGCAACAGACGTCTTGCCTTGGACTAGGCAAGAACAAAGACTTGAACACACCTCGGCTGCCGACTCCATCACACACCGAGGGTAACATAACATCACGGGAAGGGATTACATTGAATGACATCGTACAATACAACAGATAAGACCCTGATTGGAAAAAATGGTTGATTTGGCCCACAGACACTTATAGTTGTCAGGCAAGATTCATGGGTAAAGACGAAGGGTTTAGTATCCATAGGCCAGATCCACGTTATGTACAGAGACAACATCCCGGGGTAGTGACATCATACAGTGTTGGGTAGTTGTGCCTTGATTGGCTAAAAACCTCAACACTCACACAGGTGAAACAACACTTATCCTTACTGACACAGGATGTGGATCTTAGGAATTTTTAATGGGTCCCAGGAAGCCACGTCAGAAACGTTTCTATTATGCTGTCTACAATGAAATATGAAAAATATCACAAAAGGCCGCAGAGAGGTTACGTGAAATAGACCGTATAAATCTAGAAATTCTCTAGCAGTGGTAGACAATGGGTTAACTACATTGACCTCCAGGATATATTCCTTAGGCAACATTGTATCTTCTGCGATAGACATACTAGAACAAGATTTGGCCATATTACAACACGGGCAATCACAGTTACGTTCTATTGTGTTATTAAGCTGGACGCTGTAATCTTTGCATGCAGGCTATGTTCCTTGGCGTTTTATCAACAGTACGTCTCTGTTTTCTGAATACAATCTAATAGATAAACAGATAGAAATGGCACAAAGGGGAGCAAAATATACAATGTTGCGTATCGAAAAACTGGATAGGTTACCATTTACAGTGGCAGAATCACCGTCCACGGAATGGCTAATCCATGGCCACATAACTCTACCGGTCACTACCTTTCAGTTTCAGAATTGCCTTGAACAAATGCAGGCAGGCAGATATAAAAAAATGGGTAAGGAATACATTAAGGAATCTTGGGAATTACCATACAGGTTTCGATGCCGAAGTGGGGATCGAGAAGTGTTTTTAAGCGGTATAAAATGTGAGAACGCTTTAAGTGGATCGCTCATATGCCAGGATATAATGCTGCACGGGGCTTGTAATGTTTCTGTAGTGAACCTATCCTGCCATTTGAGGGGTGCCCCAGCTGCAGTGATTACTCCAGCATTCAGGCTACTTTCGAATGGGAGTTACTTGATGCTGAACAGTCAAGGTTGCTGTGGAATGCTCCCGGGCATCGCTGGTAACTGTGAGCTCCAGGGTTACTTGTTGTATGCAAGTATTGTTTCCACCGACACATACAGTCAGGGAGGTACCTAGATGGCCTTCACTGAATGTTTCTTTAATACAGTTTGATACTCTAAGCAGAATGAAGGCCATGCTTCTACAGAAGTCTGTGCCCTTAACCTCCGCTCGAGAGACTTTTGATCTCCAGATCACAAGGTCTTTGGCAGAGATACAGGTGCTCATTCATACAAACTGCCCTTTCCATTTCGCAGAAATGGTAAATCGTATCTTTAACATGTCTGATACGACAGGCATTGTCCATCTATTTAAGACCATAGGTTCTGGACTTCTGAGCACCTTTCAGATGGTACTTGGAGTTATACCAAACTTCATCCATTCCGTATTCGGAAGCATCTTTGAAGGACTTCCGCTGATCCTGTTTCTAATAGCGGGAATCCTGATTGTTATTTTTGTGCTACGCAATGGACGTCCCAGTCACCAAGGAGATGGAAAAAGCACTCCTGGAGAGTAAATACCGTGACCGCATGGTACAACATCTAGGCACGCCTCGCCTAAGAGAACTAAGTGCATCTTGGTTCTTGTCATTTCGACCAGTCTGGATGGACTGCCACTTACCTGTCCTCCGATGCCTATTTTGCGGAGAAGAATGCGTGTTAGACCTGTGTTTGACACTCCCATCATGTGGGCAACCGGACGTGAATGTGTTACTGGACCCGATAACGGCCCATGTTCTGCAATGTCCTCAGCGTATTCCAATGTTGATGGCAGTATTCCTTGAGCCACCGCAGATAGTAACTACACCTGTTGGTATGAACACCGGCTCCTCCACTGACACCCAGGCTTTGGACGGCGCACAGGCTGTCACAGCACCGGCTGCGGACAGCGTGGAACATCATCTGTGCTCAATTGACATTCTTTGCGAGGTGCTACAGGGGCCGTCTACTGCGGAAGAAAGCAATGGAAATGTTGCGTCTACCAGCCGGGACACATAAACATTTTGACTCATTTTGGCTCGTCATGTGCTGGGAAGAAATTTGCCCTTTTTTAATACAAGCTCAAATTTGGAACTATGAAACTAAATTGACATTCCTTTCATTTTTTGGGCATTCATGGCTTTAAAATGCTTATAGTAGTTCGGACTATAATTATGGACACTTTTAGAGCTAAGACTTGGGGAATTTTTTTTTAAATTTTTTAAGTGTTTTAGAAATTTTTAGACGTTTTTAAACATTTTAGCAAAATAAATGTTTTTTAACACTTTGTGCGTACCAACGTTTAGTTTGAATGGTAGTACAACAATAGGTTACATATGTCGTCCTTTCGGAAGAGGAGTGGGTTTTATAGTCCATATAGGTACCCTATATAGGCGCAGGTGACACTGCAACCTTTCACCTATATCCTTCCCTACATTACATACATAACGGTTCTTAGGCACTGACCTTTTACCCAGATATGACACTGCATTCAGAACGTGGGTTTTTCCCTGGTTTGATTCTCATACATTATGCATGAGGCTTCTTGGAAGCACAGCAGGACTAACAGTAGGATTACCATCTCCTGCATAATATCTCTGTATAAAGTTCAGGCCCAACATCATCCTTTAGGCCGACACAGTAACACAACAAGGTAGGACCCCTGGGGAGACCTATGGGTATATATACATCATGTCTTGCTTAGAAAGACAGGGGAGACCGTGACTTCCCGGCTGACACACTGACCAGAGACGCTGAGGTTCTTGCATGCAGACGCTCCAGCTAGCAGTGGTCTAACATCCCTCGCAGGGTGTCCAACTCGAAACCAGGACAGGGTCCCACATTCGCTAAACTCTCAGGTAATGGGGTGGACTAGATCCTAGAGGGATTCTTGGCATAACACCTACACCGATGCTAGGTACAGTTAGGTACATCTAGTTAGGGAGGCATCGTAGGAGTACGCACTTTTAGTACGCACTTTTAGGTTGCACATTTTATCATGTGCTTTATGTACATGTATATATTCATGATTTCTGCAAGATGGTAGAACTATACCATCCCTTTACTTTTGTAGTATTGCTAATCATATATCTCTGCTACTGTCTAATGGTTGTTGCAGCTCATCTATTCTACACTAGAATAACAACTGTTCAATAAACCTTTATTGACAAACGCCAAGACTATTTATTCTGTGTAGCTGTCTGAGACAAACTAAGTGAGCACGAGTGCCTGAGCGAAAGGTAGTATATTGTTTCCATGATTCTGAGGGAACAGGGTTGTCATGTTCTGAGGTTGCCAAGAACTATTCTCTCCCCGATAAGAGGAGACTCTAGTGGCACTGTGAGCTAGCTGATGCAGACAGGCTAACGTATCCGGTGGGGTGCACAGAATCGGTCCGCCACCAAACCCACAGTTTATGTTATCCGGACGCGCAGATCCTGTATAGGATATATAGGAACTACACGACACAAGTCGGCTGAATCTTTAGGTTTCCCCCTGGATAAAGACTTGTCAATGAAGGTTCACATCAAAAACTCTGCCAAAGGAGCGATTTACACACTAAAATACCTTAAAAAATCAAACCATTCATTCCCTCGAATGATTTCAAATGCGACGTTCAATCTCTGGTACTCTCCAAACTGGACTACGGGAATGCTATCCTTACAGGGACCCCAAAATTGCACATCGCTCCTCTCAGATCAGTACTAAACATGGCAGCCAGGCTCATTGCAGATATTAAACAGTATGATCACATCACACCTGCACTCAAGACCCTCAACTGGCTTCCCATCAAAGGAAGATGCAATTACAAGACTGACTGTATCACCCACAAAGACATTCACTCACACACCCCTGACTATTTAGATAACAAACTCACAAAAGCAGGAAGAACTAGATCACTGAGAAGCTCCAACACACTTCTTCATGTTCCTCCCAAACAAATAAAGAAATCTACCCAGGCTCCTTCTTTTTCGGGTAACGCTCCCAGCATATGGAACTCTCTCCTGAGGAATCTAGGATGTAACCCCCTCCTTTGCTGGCTTCAAAAGAGACCTGAAATGCCATCTCCTCAACAAATACTGGAACACATGAGCAATTCTTGAACTCAGTTCTATTAGTCTCTCTTTGACCCCGTTGAACAGTTGGCTGTGTACTTCTGTTTGCCTCTTGTGCCTAGAATGTCGTTCTCTCGCTTGTCTCAAAATTTGTAACTTGACCATAATCAGTAACCGCCCTCAGGGCTGAACTTCTGTTCTGTGCACACATTGTATTCCACCTGCATTGCCTTGAATTTTTTATGTGTATTTATCGTTATTTGGTACTTCAACCTAAGATTGTCGCACGTCATATACTTAGGGACTGGAATATTGCCTTGCTCTTGATACTGTAAAGCACTCTGAAACCTTAGGGTCTAGCCAGCGCTATATAAAACTCATAAATAAATAAATGCATTTGACATGGCCTCATATATTTCCTTAGTGACTAATTACTGGATGGGGGGGGGTCTCTAAGAATTTGCTGCCATGGTTTGCTTTCTTTTTTGAAATGTGTTCCTTTATAGTTTTTGATAAACCGTCATCTACCACTCTTCCAGTGTCCTATGGTGTTCCTCAGGGTTCCTCTTTGACACCTACACTTTTTAACATCTATTTACACCCTTTGGCAAATATCATACAATCCTCTTTCTTTATCTTGCTTAGTATTGCTGATGATAGTCACTGTATCATCTTGCTTACACAAGACTCTTGACATAATTGTTCCCTGCTGGGAACATTCCTGACACATATCATCAAATGGATGGCCCTTAATTTTTTTAAACTGAATGACGGAAAGACCTAAGTTATGATGGTGTGGAGCTAGCCTAATTCATGGTCCACTGTTGGTCCGGCCATTTTCCATCTCCAAAACCCATTGCTAAAAATCTGGGCTTCTGGTTATATCATAATCTAACCATGGACCATCAACGTAGGACTCTGACAGCCTGCCCCTGAGGTGTCTTAAGAAAGTCCTATGGTTCTTACTGTCCTTCCTCCAAGAAAACTATGGTCCAGGCCATTATCTCCTCTCCACTGGACAACGGGAATGCCTTATACCATTGTCATTCCCAGGTGCTACTGAGATGTCTTCAAATAGTCTAAATCGCTGCAACCCACCTACTTATTCAGGCCCCAAGTCATCATTCCATCTCTTTCCATCTCATAGACCTTCATTGGTTACAGGTTGATAGCTGGTTGATAGCTGAATTAACTTCAAAGGCTCTCTGTTTGGAGCATTGTGCATTAACCCACATAGGTCCACACTACCTTAAGTATCTGATTCGGCCTTAGATTCCCTCTAGGGCTGTTTGGGCCTCTAAATTAATTCTGGCCTCTGTTCCTAGGATTAAAAGAGACAGACAGGGAATCCACTTCTTTCGAGAACTTGAGCAAAAACTTTGGAACATTCTACTACTTTATCACTGCCAGAGTACTACTGAATAATCTACCATAGGGCGACTCCTCCACAGTTGGGGCAGATTTTGCTGCATGGTAAAGTATAGGAAAACATAAGAACGTTTATTTTACTCAAAAATAAATATTGAACATATTTTATGTTAAATATTAATATTTTATATATTTATTTTTATTGTTGAATAGAATAACAAATGTTATAACACTAACTTAATTTGAATTCAAATTTTTATAAATTGAAATTTAGTACATTAAATTACAGTTATTTTTCTGAAGTTTGACTTCCCTCCTAAAAATATATATTTTTAATGTGAATTAATGTATAGAATGAAAATTCATGTAGTTGCATTTTAATAAAATTTGTTTTACATTAATTTTGAATTTCGAAATAATGTATCAAAATATTTATAATTAAATATATACTATAATGTTTTTTTATTTTTACTTTTTAAATAATTTGATGTATATTAACATAAATTCCTATCAGTAAAAGTGGTTGACTTACTATGTTTCTATGTTTATTTTAGTAGTAGCTTACACTCAGATTTTGTGAAACAGCAGAAAGTGGTGAAACTTACTCAAAATGAAATGCTATTTAAAAGTGTAAGTTCCCTTTATGAATCAGGCCTTTGGTTTGTGAATTGCTTTTTGTAGTAAGTAGGACTACTGTAATACTACTTTACCAAATACAAAATTCAGTTTGTTAATCGTGCCCTTAGAGCCTGATTCATAAAAGTAAGTTACACTATTGAATAAATGTACTACTTTTCTGTATTCACAAAGTGTAACTTACATGTCTCCAAACCCTCATTTAAAGAAGTGGAGTCTGAATAATCAGAATTTACAAGAGTAAAGTTACTTATCGCATCACTACATCACTTACCTTCATCGTCAATTGTTCCCAAAATGCGCAGTTCCACCTGGTATCTGTGCCTCCTCTGTGTTTGAGCCCCTCCTTTACCCGCATGCTCCCTGTGCCTGCGCCTCATCCCTAGTGGTCCAGTGGTGAGTTCTGTCTCTGCTTTTCTCTGCTTTCCTGTCTTTTCATTTTTCTGTATGTCTCTGTATTACTCTTTATTCTGTGCCTTTTCTGTGCCTATTTCTTTGCCTTATTCAGTGCCTTTTTCCATGCCGTTCTGTGCTACTTTGCTTCTTGCCCCTGCCGCTGCTTGGCCCCTGCAGCCCCGGCCCCTTCCTGCACCATTTCCCATCTCCCAGCTGACCAGCCCCTCCCACCTCCCTACCACTACCTAATGGCGGCCGCTGTGTGGTAAAGGAGCAACCTCGCTGACCTTCAGTGTCTGTTGCTCCCCGCCACGCAGCTCCACCTGGTAGCTGTTGCCCCCTCCAGTCCTCGGGATCGAAGCCCTCCTCCACCCGCAGGCTCCTGCCTGCGCCTCATCCCTGGTGGTCCAGTGATGAGTTCTGTCTCTGATTTTCTCCTATTTTTCTATATTTCTCTGTATTTCTCTTTATGATTTGCCTTTTCTGTGCCTTTTTTTTGCCTGTTTCCATGCCATTCTGTGCCTCTTTACTTCCCGCCCCTGCCACTGCTTGGCCCCTGCGGCCCAGCCCCCTTCCGAAGCTGCTTCCTGCCTCCCTGCTGACCAGCCCCTCCTACCTCCCTACCACTAATTAATGGTGGCCCTGCATGGCTGTGCAGAGGATGCGTGCAACGGGTGCATTGCCAAAGGCAATCCCGTCTGCGCTCGTCTGCATCTGGACCAAGCCGAGCACCACAGACCCTGGTCCACACACCTTTCACCGCTACGATGCCAGCATCATCCAAGCCCTCAATGCAGGACGCTCAACAGCCTGCCACCTGCGTCGCCAAATGACACCTTAGGACCATTCACCCTCTACAACTGCACCTTTTCCTGCCGTTACACACCAGATGCTTGGCCCCCCTGAACTGGACTCGCCCACCTCAGCTGCATCCTACTGAACACACATTTCCTGAACAAATTCGTTGTGGAAATCTGAGAACTGCTTGACTTCATCTCCCCCAGCTTCGTCTTCTTCATGGAAACCTGGATGAACCCCCACCTCTACACCGATATCTCCACCGCCATCCCCGACAGATACAAAGACCGCGCCAACTGACCAGGAGGAGGCATCGGCATTGTACACAAAAACACCCTCCACCTCACAACTAGCTCTGACAACCACCCAACATGGAGCGCCTCCATTTCCAAATCCAAAACTACCCGAACTCCACCCTGCACGGCACCCTCATCTACAGACCCCCCAAACCCTATCCCCCTTTCAGCGAATTCATAGCCGACTTCATCGCACACCACGCTCTCACGTCAACAGACTACATCCTCCTTGGTGACCTCAATTTGCACCTGGACAACCTCAGCAAACCCAACACCTCAGCCCTGTCAGAATAGAAAAATTCATGTTTGCGCATTGTTCTATCTAAGTTAGCATTTGCAGTGCCATTTTCAATGTGGGCGCCATTTTGAGTTATAATCAAAACTAATCCTTTGTCATTTCTGAGAAGAGGCCTCAGTTGGGTTTCATTTCCACGAGGCTGGGATTCGATTCACTAATGAATACACTGTTCTTATTAGTGCATACCTATCCCACTAGATAGAGGCCTTCTCCCACTTGTCTAGTGGCGGGCAGAGCGACCTTGAGTAGTAGATAGTGTGTGCCTGGCCTCAGAATCGAAACTTATCATCTATACTTCATTGTTCAGCTGCATCTGCTTGGAAAATTCCATTGTGGGCGTGCCTTCATTGGTTCTGAAATGTACATAATGTATCTCTATGCTTGCTGATGTCAGTCCATCTGCAGCACTCCTAAGCGACTGGGCAGACTGGGCTCCACTCTGAGTGTATCTAAATAAACAGATATTGGTTTGTATTCTCTACTGTCTGACCGACTCTTCATTTGGTATGGAAGGCTGAGAGGTAGTCGTGAGTGACCCGAGTGACCCTAATCGAACCACTTCCTTCAGTTAGCGCCTGAACAGGGACTCTTTCAGGTGAGTGACCCTTCCGCGGACGGGGGGGGAGGTTGAGGCCATCGTCGAGTCGGACTGACGGTTCAGGGATCCCTCTATGAGGAGCAATGATTGCTCGCAACTGCCCCTTCCATCCTGCCGGATGGTGCCTCGCCCAGCGATCATCCCGACTGGAGTCCTAAACGGCGAAACCCTACGATCTGACCGTTTGATCTGAAGAGTCGGTAGTGGAGAATTAGTTCGCTTGACCTGCATATATCAGGTGAGTTTGTTTTGGTTCTTTGTGGATATGGTACCATTTTGGTTTGAATTTGGTATGGTCTGAGGACCGTCTTTGGGATAAAAGCATTTGCAATTGCTTTGCCAGGCATAAATAGTGAACTTGTTTTCTTTTGAGAATGCCTGGTATCAGTAAACTGTTTTCTTTGTGCTGTCGCTGTTGTTCTGCAGCTGCTTGATTGGAAGAAGCTCAGCCTGCACCTCCAGAAGGCACTCCTAATTTTGATATGTATGTGAAGCATGGTCTTGACCCTATTATGTTTAGTACATTATGGCACAAATATACGAGGGACAATGCCGAGTTGCAGTGGCCATTGACCAGCACTTTCGATGAACAAAAGATTGGGTATTTACAGGAACAGTTGTTCAAGAGACGAAGTAGACAGTCTATGTTTGATTCTCTCAGAACGTGGCAGAAAGCAGCTATGCAGAGACGATTGAAGCTGGAGAAGGAGGCATGGAAAGGGAAGATGCAGACACTGACTCAGAAAGCTGTAGCATATGATTTGAGGGAGTTGAATATGAAGATAGGAGATTTCGATTGCATGTTGATAAATCGTATTTGGCTCTAGAGGTAACTGATACTTTTGTGGAAGAATTGTTAGACACCTGACCCCCGCCCCCATATGCCCCGCAAAGGATATATCCCACTGTCCCTGTGCCATCACAGCCGCCTGTTACAGCTGTTCCCACTGTCCCTGTATCTACTGCTGTCATCTCGATGGCTGTGGCTTCGGCTCCTCCTCCTCCTTCTTTGCCTTCACCATCTGTGGCAACTGTGACTGTTAGCACATCAAGCACACCTATTGTTTCGGCATCCCTATCTCCAGCTCTCTCTCCCTCGGCGCACCTGCCTGCGACTATCCTACCCGGTGCTTCTGTTGCTTCTCCATCTTTGATGGTTCATTTCCAGGCATTATTGGGTGCTGATACGCCAACACGTGGATTTGAGGATAGAGATTTGACAAAATTTAAGGAGCGTATGGGCCCTTTTGTACGTTCTGAGGTAGGGAATGAGGAGAAGAAGGTAGTAGCTAATCAGGCTGCACAGTGGGGTCGTAACCCGTAATCTCATTTACAGTGTGGAGGATGTTTTGGTTGTGATGAAAGAGTATGAGACTTTTATACAGCAGCATGCTCTTAAACATATGTCCTCTAAGTTGAATGGCATTTGGCAGCAACATTTTGGAGACAATGCGCCACAAAGTTTATTCGTTATTAGAGATCGCGTGTATGCCAGTGGTTTGGACCCAGTTTTTGGAAACATTGCCACGTTGGTTGCCTATAGAGGCAGGTTGCATGAGAAGAGTCCCACCCCTGTATCTCAGTTTCCAATGCGAGAGGTTCATCCTATATATCACCCAGAAATACCAGAGTTAACGGATCAGCGAGGTAATGTTACTCGAGCGGGTGTAGTGGCCCGTTTCAAGGAGCAATGGGTTTATACTCCGTGGAAAAGAAGTGAGGTTTTATCCCTTAAGACTCATTTGCCCGATCCTAGACAAAATCCTACTGCTTATTATAAAGAATTGACCAAAGCTGCCTCTTCTACTGTAATGACTCTTGCTGATATTGAAATGTTTTTTGGTCTTCTTGTTCCGGTGATATCTGGAGGCAGGTTCATACTCAAGTTCATGTTGCAGAGTTAGGTGGTACATGGGATCAAATTAAAGCAGGGGATCAGGAAAGAAAGCCAGGTGATAAGCCCAAAGCAGAGATACTTGCTTTGCCAGGCCGAATTATTACATAAATGCATTCTCTTATTCCGCCGAAGAAAGTAAGTTGGGACAAGTTGACAGCGTGCCGACAAAAGAAAGATGAGAGTGTGTCTGATTTCTTCACTCGGATACATTTTTGAATTACAGTGGGCCGGATATGTCTATTGAAGGAGGTGTTCGGTTGTTTGTCGACAGGTTTGTTTCTAATTTACTTCCCAAATTTGCGACTCATTTACAGGCCTCTGAAAGTACCTGGTCCACCTCTTCCCCTTCTGTTATTTGGAATATGGCTCAATATAATGAACAACAGGACCAAGAGGAGAAAGAAAGGACGGAGAAAAAGCATAAGGATTTGAAGACGAAGGTATTATTGCAACAGGTGTGAGAAGTTGGCCTGGCATATGCTGTCCACTAATTATAGTGGGCACCTTGCACCAGTCCAAACAACCCCTTATTGGAGATAGGTTAAAGACAACCTTATTGAAAGCTATCCTAGTGGTAGCTATGGAGAGCAGCCTTCAGGCTAAGTCTTGAAGGAATGTAAAGCAGCTTGTTTTACCAGTCTATAATCTCTTGAGTGACCAAATGAAAGAGCACCACACCAGGTATATATTCAAAATATATGTATTTATTGCTAAACACACCCCTCTAGTCTCTTTATGAGGCTAGAGTTCGAAGTACACAAGTTATAAGTTATTTAAACACAGTAATAGCACAAATACACGTTTGGGCCCTAGGGGCATACCAAACCATATACCAATAAAGTGGTATAAGAACCACGACTGAACTAGACACTAGGCCTAGAGCCTCTAGAAGTGCTTGGACCACAAGGAACCACCCAAGGTAGTGACACAGGGGACCCACGGGGGACGCGTGCAGTGTAAATACACAACCGCGATACGCCGTTAACTTCTATGGAGAAAGTCGCGATCAGGAAATTAAAGAAAAGGGACACTTAAAGGAGGACTTGGAGCAAACCCTTTGAGAACTAGGTCGTTCTAGAGTCTCTACCCACGGGAGCACCGGAGTACTCGTGTTACCTCACCCAGGGAAGCCGGGTGCATAGGTGCCTTTCGGGGTCGGGTTTCGTCGTCGATTTGAATGGCGATCTGCTGCAAAGTGCTGCTGGCGACCAAGTGGAAAGTGTCCGGGTGGATCCAAGAGTGGATCGGAGATCTGAAGAACCTGAAAGCAGAGGGGACAGAGTCTGGGTCACTAGCCAGTGACCAGGAAGGCGATGGACAGATGCCTACCGATGTCGAGTGCTTCAGGTGCATTGACGGTCGTCTTGACTCTTCAGCTACGAGGTCCAGGAGGCGTTGTCGGCAACCAGGAGCAGGATTCGGGCTGGTACACGATGTTTGTCGAGTGCTGAGGTGTCGGCGACCGGATTGGACCCAACAAGCCTTGGCAACGGCAAGTCTCGGTGAAGATGAAGATCATCGATGGTGCAGACCAGCAAGGTCTGAGGAACTCACCCAGCAAGGGTAAGTGAGGGCAAGCCTGGAGCAACCAGGGAGCCCAAGAAGAAAAGCATTGGCCTTCGTGAAGGGCTACTAGCCAACGGGCTAGCGACCGCAAAGGAGCCTCGAGACGTCGCACGTGGATCTGGCTCACAGGACACTCGTGGAGTGGAGGCCAGTGATCTTCGGTGCACTTAGTGCTGGAGGCTAGGGCTACTAGGAGTTCAAAGCACGACTTCATGGGAGACCCAGAAGAGGATGCACTAGCAAATGCGTGCGGTGTCCAGGGGTCATGGCTCCAAGTTACCCACGACAGCTACGGGCCTCAACTTTGCTGGGGACTCAGGACAGCCTTGGGGAAGTCTGGAAATCCACCTCTGGTGATGCAAAGACTTCGGCGTCCGACGGGAGCTTAGGCGATGCAGACCGGACAATTGCTTCTTTGGTGCCTGCCAAGCAGGGGAGTCACTCCTTGACCCCAAGGGAGATTCTTCTGTCCTCTAGTCTTTAGTAGAGCGTCGAAGGTCCAGGATTCTGTTTCAGAGTTTCGTCCAGGGATAATCTAAAGTCCTAAGGACTGGGTTCCTATACTTATACCAAGTTTAGGGGTTGGACTACTCTGTGGCCCCACCTATGGGTGGGTCAGGGCAGAGGGGTGGCTACACCCCTTTCCCTTTGTCCAGTTCGCGCCAAAGCAGGGGCTGCAAGCCCCTGATCCGGTTTGAACTGGGGTATGCACAGGGACACCAAATGTGCCCCCAGTGCAGGACTTCAAAGCACCCGAAAGTGCTCCCGCCCAGCCCCAATACACATTATCCTGTCTGGGGAGGTGGTCACACCTCCCTGGGACAGGAAACCTATTGTCCAGGCCTCCCCTGCCGGAGTTTCGTCCAGCAGCAGGAGGCCAGACTCATGTCTGTGGCAGCAGCATCCATTTTGTGATGCCAGGGCTTTAGAAAGAAGTTACCGGGCTAGCCAGAGTTAACATGTCTTTCCCTCTAGAAGGGTGGAATGCTACCCCCACCGCCAGAATTGGCGGGGGATAGTATTCCAAGATGTTTGACACCAAACACGACATGTTTAGGTGCAGCCATTCCAAAGTTAGCATTTAACGCGAGGTTATAATGCGCTTAAGAGTATATGGTCAGGCTGCACTACAAACAGCATCAGAGAAGGGTCTCCGAACGCTGCAGAGGGGCCCTGCTCATGCAGGGGCACCCTCTCACATAGGAACCACGCACTCTGCCTTCAGGATTGATAAGGCCTGCCTTAGGAATGGCTTATAGGTTTATATGTGTGTATGTATTTAGTGATATAGGTAACCTATATCACAGTAAGGGGTGCATGCACCACCTTACCCAGGCTGCAGTAGCAGACCTGTGGTGTCAGTTTGGATGGCCTTCCAGGGGTGGCATAATACATGCTGCAGCCCCTGGTAGGCCTCTGAGGTACCTATGCCCTTGGTACATAGTATACCATATACTAGGGACTTATAAGGGCACTCCAGATTCCAATCAGTGATGTGCCTAAGGCACATGGAAACCATTTTAGAGAGGAAGCAGCTAGGCTGGGGTTCTGATTAGCAGGGCCCCAGCCAGACTAATGTTGAAAAACAGTGAAGCATCAGCAAAAAGTGGGGGTACCCATGTGAAGCAGATCCTACTCTCCTACACAACCCCCCCAAACGTAGGGACATTAAACTAACCTTGCCCAGTTAAGTCTTCATGTTCTAAGTGGAAGTACCTAGAGAGTCCATCTGCATTGGCATGGTTACTCCCAGGTCTATGTTCCACTGTGAAGTCCATCCCCTGTAGGGAAATGGACCACCTAAGCAGTTTGGGGTTTTCACCCTTCATTTGTTTTAGCCATAAGAGGGGCTTATGGTCTGTCTGAACCAGAAAGTGGGAACCAAACAAGTATGGCCTCAACTTCTTCAGAGCCCAGACCACAGCAAAGGCCTCCCTCTCTATGGCTGACCAACGTTTCTCTCTAGGGGTCAGCCTTCTGCTAATGAAAGCTACTGGCTGATCCTGACCTTCTTCATTCAATTGTGACAGTACAGCTCCTACCCCCAATTCAGATGCATCAGTTTGAACAATGAACTTCTTGGAGTAATCAGGACTCTGTAGAATGGGAGCAGTGCACATGGCCTGCTTCAGGTCATCAAATGCCTTTTGACAGCTAGCTGTCCACTGAAGCTTTTTGGGCATTTTCTCAGAAGTTAAGTCATTCAGGGGTGTCACTATTGATCCATACCCCTTGACAAATCTCCTATAGTACCCAGTCAGGCCTAGGAAGGCTCTCACCTGAGTCTGGGTAGTGGGAGCAGTCCAGTCCATGATAGTCTGGATCTTGCTCTGCAAAGGTTGAACCTGGCCTCCACCCACAACCTGACTCTGCCCTATCTGGCACTTAGTGGCCTTGATAGTCAGGCCTGCCTTTTGCAGGGCCTGTAAAACATTCCTGAGGTGGACCAGGTGATCCTCCCAGGTGGAGCTAAAGACAGCAATATCATCTAGATATGCTGCACTATAGGCTTCCAGACCTGTGAGAACTGTATTCACCAACCTCTGGAAAGTGGCAGGTGCATTCTTCAGACCAAAGGGCATTACCACAAATTGATAATGCCCACTAGGGGTTGAGAATGCTGTTTTGGGCTTTGCAGAATCAGCTAGTCTGATCTGCCAGTAGCCAGCTGTCAAGTCAAATGTGCTGAGATATTTGGCTGAGGCCAAAGTATCTATGAGCTCATCTGCCCTTGGTATTGGATGGGCATCAGTCCTAGTGACTGCATTGAGACCCCTGTAGTCCACACAAAACCTCATCTCTATTTTTCCACCACTGGTGTGAGGTTTTGGCACAATGACCACTGGACTAGCCCAAGGGCTATCTGAGGGTTCAATAACTCCCAACTCCAACATTTTCTGGACTTCAGTCCTGATACAGTCCCTGACATGGTCAGGTTGCCTATAAATCTTATTTTTAATAGGCAGACTGTCCCCAGTGTCCACTTCATGAGTGCACCAGGTGGTCTGACTGGGTGTCAGTGAAAACATGTGTCTAAACTGATTGAGCACCTGTCTACAATCAGTTTGTTGCTGGGTAGTGAGGCTGCCTGCCAAGGCTACACCATCTACTGACCCATCGTCAGGGTTCTGTGAGAGCAGGTCAGGGAGTGGGTCACTCTCTTCCTCCTGCCCTTCATCAGTAGCCATGAGCAAGCCCATGTCTGCCCTGTCCACATATGGTTTTAACCTGTTGATATGGAGAACCCTGTGGGGACTCCTGGGTGTTCCTAGGTCTACTAAGTAGGTAACCTCACCCTTCTGCTCAACAATAGTGTGGGGTCCACTCCATTTGTCTTGGAGAGCTGCTGGGGCCACTGGCTCCAACACCCACACCTTCTGTCCTGGCTGGTAAACAGTCAGAACAGCTCTTTGGTCATGCCAGGCCTTTTGAAGTTCCTGGCTAGCCTCAAGGTTTTTAGTTGCCTTTTTCATATACTCAGCCATCCGGGAGCGGAGACCAAGTACATAGTCCACTATGTCTTGCTTTGGGGGCTTGAGAGGTAACTCCCATCCTTCCTTCACCAAGCACAGTGGACCCCTGACAGGGTGGCCAAACAGAAGTTCAAAAGGGCTGTAACCAACCCCCTTCTGAGGCACCTCCCTATATGCAAATAAAAGGCAGGGCAAGAGTATGTCCCATCTTCGCCTAAGCTTTTCTGGGAGCCCTTTAATCATGCCCTTCAAGGTTTTGTTGAATCTCTCAACTAAACCATTGAATTGTGGGTGATAGGGTGTGGTGAACTTGTAAGTCACTCCACACTCCTTCCACATTGCTTTTAAGTACCCAGACATGAAGTTAGCACCCCTGTCTGATACTACCTCCTTAGGAAATCCCACCCTTGAGAAAATTCCCAGGAGGGCCCTTGCCACCACAGGTGCTGTAGTGGTCCTGAGGGGAATAGCTTCTGGGTACCTGGTGACATGATCCACTACCACCAGGATAAACCTGTGCCCAGATGCTGTTTGGGGATCCATGGGACCAACAATGTCAATCCCTACCCTCTCAATGGGCACCCCCACCACAGGTAGTGGTATCAGGGGGGCCTTTGTAGTGCCACCTGCCTTGCCACTGGCCTGGCAGGTTACACAGGAGCGACAAAACTCCTTGGTGTCTTCAGACATGTGGGGCCAGTGAAAGTGAGGGACAATTCTGTCCCAAGTCTTGTTCTGGCCCAGGTGACCTGCCAAGGGAATATCATGGGCTAGGGTCAATAGGAAGCCCCTGAACTTCAGAGGTATAACCAACCTCCTGGTAGCACCAGGCTTGTGGTCTCTACTCTCTGAGTACAGGAGTCCATCATCCCAATACACTGTATGGGGACCACTGGCTTTCCCAGCAGCCTCAGCAGCAGCTTGCTGTCTGAGGGGTTCAAGGGAGGGGCAGCTCTGCTGCTCCTGGCTCAGATCTGCCCTGGAAGGTCCCCCTGTCCCCAAGAACTCAACCTGGTCAGGTTCAAGTTCCTCTGGGACAGTTCCTTCTTCAGGACTGAGATCATCCCCCTCAAGGGACTGATCTTCTTCCTGAGCCAAGGGGGAAGGCACTGCCTTAACCCTACTACTCCTCCTCTTGGAAGGCACTTGGTCCATTATTCCAGAATCCAAGGCCTGTTCAGTGCTAGACATTTTGGCTTGTGACCTGGTCACAGCAAACACATCTGCAGGGATCCCCAGCATTTCTGCATGGGTCCTGAGCTCCACTTCTGCCCAAGCAGAAGTCTCTAAGTCATTGCCAAGCAAGCATTCGACTGGTAGGTTTGCACTCACCACAACCTTCTTAAGGCCAGTTACCCCTCCCCAGGAGAAGTTAACAACTGCCAGAGTATGGTCTGTTCTGACGTTGCTAGCATTGGTCACTTGGTACATCTCACCAAGTATAACTTGCCCAGGATTCACAAGGTCTTGTGTCACCATTGTGACACTTGCCCCTGTGTCCCTAAATGCCAAAGCCTCTCGTCCATTTATCAAAGGCTGTTGTCTGTACTTGCCCAGATTACTGGGACTCATAGAGGAGGGCACATCCATGCCTCCATCACAGACCAACACAGCCTGAGTTAGTTCTCTGACTAGGTCAGAGCCCAACTCAGTACCCAGGGTGAACCCTACTAAACCCTTGGCTGGAGCACTCCCACCAACTGTAACTGTACTAGGGGGAACAGGTGCCTTAGGGGCATTGGTGGGTGCTGGACTTGAGTCTTTGGACTTGGTGCAATCACTGGTCCAGTGGGTCTTTTGCTTACAGACCTTGCACCATGGTTTTCTTTGGCCTTTCCCTTTTGTAGACTGTGAATCCCCACCTGAAGAAGATTTTTGGGGGCCTGATGAAGACTTTTGATCTTTACCCTTCTCCCCACCCTTTTCGGAGTTCTTAGCATCTTGCTTCTTAGTGTCCCCACCTTGGTTCTGTACTCTCTGCTTCACCCTGGTTCTGACCCATTTGTCTGCCTTCTTTCCCAATTCTTGGGGAGAGGTCAGATCAGAGTCTACCAGGTATTGATGCAACAGCTGATTTTGACAGTTATTAAGAATCTGCTCCCTCATTATCAGATTGTACAATCCTGAGAAGTCACACACCTTACTGCCCATCAACCAGCCTTCCAGAGCCTTGGCAGAACAATCCACATAGTCTACCCAGTCTTGAGTCTGTGCTTTTTGGGTATCTCTGAACTTCAACCTGTACTGTTCAGTGGTTAGGCCAAACCCATCAATAAGAGCACTCTTCAAGACCTTGTAATTATCAGCATCCTCCTCTCTAACAGTGAGGAGCTTATCTCTACCTTTGTCTGCAAAGGAGAGCCACAAGATTGCTGCCCACTGCTCCTGAGGGACCTTCTGTACTTTACAGGCCCTCTCTAGAGCAGTTATCCACTTGTGGATGTCATCCCCACTCTGCTAGGGAGGGACAATCTTGCTCAGGTTCCTATGGTCATAGGACCTTTCCCTATCTCTAGGGACATGGCTGCCACCATGGGACTCTAGTCCCAACTTTCTTCTCTCTTTGAAGAGATCTAGGGACTCCCTGTCTACAGCCAGTTGCTGCTTTCTGATTTCAAGCTGAGCTTCCTCATATTGAACCAGCCTCTTTCTCCTCTCATGAGAGGATTCCCTCCTATGAGATGAGACAGAGGTCCCTATGGAGGTGCCAGAGTGGTTAGACTCCTGAGAAGGAGATCTAGACTTTCTGGGCACACTCATAATCCTTCCTGGGGGGACAAAGTGGGGATCATCCAGATCTTCCTCTTCATCGTCCACAGGAGGGATTGGGTTATCCAGGTCAGGATCATTGTCACCCTCCTGGTCAGTTTCAGAGGGGGGGCTGGGGGTATTGCTACCCCTGGCCCCACCCTCATCTTCTGCCCCACCCTCAGCTCCTACCCCTTCAGTCCCCAAGGGCTTACTAAGGTCATAAGCTACCAACAACTCTTTAAGGTGTTGGGTGGTGGGACTTTGGCCTGTCCTCAATTTCCTCAAGTTACATAATGCTCTCAATTCCAAGAATGGGAGTGTATCATACTTGGAGGGAAGAAGCCCAGTGGCTTCTGGCAAGGATTCTTTAGGTCCTTCCTTTAAAGACATTACTAGTGTGGTGTGGTGTATGCACTACCTACTCTAGTGTGGCCTACTAAACTCTCTTGAGTTGTAGAAAGGATGTGCTATCCCTTAACACACAACTCTAAGTTCAGTAGAACTTACTGTATTCTAAGCTTAAATTATATGTACCTTAGGTACCTTTAGTGGTTTTCAGTTGATCAATTCAATTGAGATTATCTGGTAAAACAATAGCAAGCTGGAATCCCACACGCTGCACACCAATGTGAGAAGTTGGCCTGGCATATGCTGTCCACTAATTATAGTGGGCACCTTGCACCAGTCCAAACAACCCCTTATTGGAGATAGGTTAAAGACAACCTTATTGAAAGCTATCCTAGTGGTAGCTATGGAGAGCAGCCTTCAGGCTAAGTCTTGAAGGAATGTAAAGCAGCTTGTTTTACCAGTCTATAATCTCTTGAATGACCAAATGAAAGAGCACCACACCAGGTATATATTCAAAATATATGTATTTATTGCTAAACACACCCCTCTAGTCTCTTTATGAGGCTAGAGTTTGAAGTACACAAGTTATAAGTTATTTAAACACAGTAATAGCACAAATACACGTTTGGGCCCTAGGGGCGTACCAAACCATATACCAATAAAGTGGTATAAGAACCATGACTGAACTAGACACTAGGCCTAGAGCCTCTAGAAGTGCTTGGACCACAAGGAACCACCCAAGGTAGTGACACAGGGGACCCACGGGGGACGCGTGCAGTGTAAATACACAACCGCGATACGCCGTTAACTTCTATGGAGAAAGTCGCGATCAGGAAATTAAAGAAAAGGGACACTTAAAGGAGGACTTGGAGCAAACCCTTTGAGAACTAGGTCGTTCTAGAGTCTCTACCCACGGGAGCACCGGAGTACTCGTGTTACCTCACCCAGGGAAGCCGGGTGCATAGGTGCCTTTCGGGGTCGGGTTTCGTCGTCGATTTGAATGGCGATCTGCTGCAAAGTGCTGCTGGCGACCAAGTGGAAAGTGTCCGGGTGGATCCAAGAGTGGATCGGAGATCTGAAGAACCTGAAAGCAGAGGGGACAGAGTCTGGGTCACTAGCCAGTGACCAGGAAGGCGATGGACAGATGCCCACCGATGTCGAGTGCTTCAGGTGCGTTGACGGTCGTCTTGACTCTTCAGCCACGAGGTCCAGGAGGCGTTGTCGGCAACCAGGAGCAGGATTCCAGCTGGTACATGATGTCTGTCGAGTGCTGAGGTGTCGGCGACCGGATTGGACCCAACAAGCCTTGGCAACGGCAAGTCTCAGTGAAGATGAAGATCGTCGATGGTGCAGACCAGCAAGGTCTGAGGAACTCACCCAGCAAGGGTAAGTGAGGGCAAGCCTTGAGCAACCAGGGAGCCCAAGAAGAAAAGGATTGGCTTTCGTGAAGGGCTACTAGCCAACGGGCTAGCGACCGCGAAGGAGCCTCGAGACGTCGCACGTGGATCTGGCTCACAGGACACTCGTGGAGTGGAAGCCAGTGATCTTCGGTGCAGTTAGTGCTGGAGGCTAGGGCTACTCGGAGCCCAAAGCATGACTTTGTGGGAGACCCAGAAGAGGATACACTAGGAAATGCGTGCGGTGTCCAGGGGTCACGGCTCCAAGTTACCCACGACAGCTACGGGCCTCAGCTTTGCTGGAGACTCAGGGCAGCCTCGGGGAAGTCTGGAAATCTACCTCTGGTGATGCAAAGACTTCGGCGTCTGACGGGAGCTTAGGCGATGCAGACCGGACAATTGCTTCTTTGGTGCCTGCCAAGCAGGGGAGTCACTCCTTGACCCCAAGGGAGATTCTTCTGTCCTCTAGTCTTTAGTAGAGCGTCGAAGGTCCAGGATTCTGTTTCAGAGTTTCGTCCAGGGATAATCTAAAGTCCTAAGGACTGGGTTCCTATACTTATACCAAGTTTAGGGGTTGGACTACTCTGTGGCCCCACCTATGGGTGGGTCAGGGCAGAGGGGTGGCTACACCCCTTTCCCTTTGTCCAGTTCGCGCCAAAGCAGGGGCTGCAAGCCCCTGATCCGGTTTGAACTGGGGTATGCACAGGGACACCAAATGTGCCCCCAGTGCAGGACTTCAAAGCACCCGAAAGTGCTCCCGCCCAGCCCCAATACACATTATCCTGTCTGGGGAGGTGGTCACACCTCCCTGGGACAGGAAACCTATTGTCCAGGCCTCCCCTGCCGGAGTTTCGTCCAGCAGCAGGAGGCCAGACTCGTGTCTGTGGCAGCAGCATCCATTTTGTGATGCCAGGGCTTTAGAAAGAAGTTACCGGGCTAGCCAGAGTTAACATGTCTTTCCCTCTAGAAGGGTGGAATGCTACCCCCGCTGCCAGAATTGGTAGTATTCCAAGATGTTTGACACCAAACACGACATGTTTAGGTGCAGCCATTCCAAAGTTAGCATTTAACGCGAGGTTATAATGCGCTTAAGAGTATATGGTCAGGCTGCACTACAAACAGCATCAGAGAAGGGTCTCCGAACGCTGCAGAGGGGCCCTGCTCATGCAGGGGCACCCTCTCACATAGGAACCACGCACTCTGCCTTCAGGATTGATAAGGCCTGCCTTAGGAGTGACTTATAGGTTTATATGTGTGTATGTATTTAGTGATATAGGTAACCTATATCACAGTAAGGGGTGCATGCACCACCTTACCCAGGCTGCAGTAGCAGACCTGTGGTGTCAGTTTGGATGGCCTTCCAGGGGTGGCATAATACATGCTGCAGCCCCTGGTAGGCCTCTGAGGTACCTATGCCCTTGGTACATAGTATACCATATACTAGGGACTTATAAGGGCACTCCAGATTCCAATCAGTTATGTGCCTAAGGCACATGGAAACCATTTTAGAGAGGAAGCAGCTAGGCTGGAGTTCTGATTAGCAGGGCCCCAGCCAGACTAATGTCGAAAAACAGTGAAGCATCAGCAAAAAGTGGGGGTACCCATGTGAAGCAGATCCTACTCTCCTACAACAGGCATTTAGAGGAAATGGTAGAGGACGTGGTGGTCCTTCCCGACAGCTTCCACGCACTAGTAGGCAGCCGAATACGATGCCTTTGGGGCTGAATCAGTGTGCATATTGTAAGGAGGAGGGTCACTGGCGTAGCGAGTGTCCTGTGCTTTTGCAGAAGGTGGCGGTCCCTAGAGGACGAGGTTCTCGTGGACGGGGTCATGGAGCTGGTGGGGCTGATAGGGCTCAGAACGCACAGGGTCATTCTGATAATAATTACTTTGATGACCCCTGCGTTGGGCAATACTACTATGATCACTATGATATGGATGAAGCAACAGGAATGTCTTACAGCTAGGATAGCCAGGGACAGAGTGAGGGACCAGTTCCGATACCTGTAGATCCACTTTGTCCTTATGTCACCGCTGATTTGCATGGCTCAACTAAGGAATTTTTGGTGGATACAGGTGCAACAAAGAGTTCTGTTTCTTGTTCTTTGGTCCTAGGGCAGCCCTGTCTGGCCATAATAATGTTTTGGTAGGTTTTTCAGGTGTACCGGTTGTGAGCCCCATTTCAAGACCCCTTGCATTGACTAATGGTTCTTTCACTGTGGATTCTCCATTTTTGCTGACATCTAATTGTGGTGAGAATTTCATGGGTTTGTATTTGTTGAAGAAATTGCATGCCACTATTTATTGTTCCCCGGCATGGATGAAGCAACAGGAATGTCTTACAGCTAGGATATCCAGGGACAGAGTGAGGGGCCAGTTCCGATACCTTTAGATTAACGTTGTCCTTATGTCACCGCAGATTTGCATGGCTCAACTAAGGAATTTTTGGTGGATACAGGTGCAACAAAGAGTTCTGTTTCCCGTTCTTTGGTCCTAGGGCAGCTCTGTCTGGCCATAATAATGTTTCGGTAGGTTTTTCAGGTGTACCGGTTGTGCGCCCCATTTCAAGACCCCTTGCATTGACTAATGGTCTTTTCACTGTGGATTCTCCATTTTTGCTGACATCTAGGGCCCGATTCTGATGTGGGTTGGAAAAGCTTCCCGACCGAGGGCCTAATTCTGATGCGGTTAGGAAGGCCTCCTAACGGCATTTGCTCCTTCCAAATCGGATCGGGAACGTGTCTTCCCGACCGAGGGCCCAATTCTGATACGGTTAGGAACAAATGTTCCCATTGAAGTCAATGGGAGTTCAACCAAATCGTATCTGGAAGCATCCGGATGCATCCTACTCCGCCGGTCGGACTTTCCCGATCCGAGTGGGTCGGACACCATTTCCCAACCGATTCGGTCGGGAAGCTTTTCCAACCCGCATCAGAATCGGCCCCCTAATTGTGGTAAGAATTTGATGGGTTTGAATTTGTTAAAGAAATTGCATGCCACTATTTATTGTTCCCCGGCAGGTGTCTATATGACAATGGGCCCAGATGTAGTAGGTGGTTAAACAGTGTTTGTCCAAGGATGCGCCTCTTGCTGTTGAATTTGCTGATGTGCCACCCACTTTGTGAGCGACAGGTGATACAGACGTGGGGCTGTTGCATATACCACCGGTTTCGATATAGGTCAAAGGCAATGCTATTTTGCCTCATATTCCTCAGAATAAAATACCACAGGCAGGAGAGCAAGCCTTATTGCACATTTTTCAGGATTTGATCAAGAAAGGAGTGGTTGAAGAGACGTCTGCCAATATTTGTAATAGTCCCATTCTTCCGATTCTCAAACAGGCACACTTGGGTTCTCCTGATGATCAAGAAGATGTTTACCATTTTGCGATTGACTTGCGCAAAGTTAATAAAATAGTGATTCCCCAGTTTCCAGTGGTTCCAGATATTACCACACTTTTGACGATGGCGATGATTTCTCCCACTGCCAAATTCTTTTCTGTGATTGATATGAAAAACGCATTTTTAGTATTCCTATTCATTCAGATAGCCGGTACTTGTTTGGGTTTACACTAGCTGGCAGAAGCTTTAGATTCTGTCGAGCTCCTCAGTGCTATACTGAGAGTCCAAGTATTTACAGTCAGGCTTTAAAGAGTCAGTTGGATTCCCTTTCGCTTCCTGTAGGTAATGTATTGGTGCAGTATGTTGATGACCTCCTTATTGCTTCTGATACAGAGCAGGGTTGTAAAGATAGTACAGTTAAATTATTGTTGCATTTGGCTCAACATGGCCATAAAGTTTCTCTTTCTAAATTTCAGTATTGTCGACAGGAGGTCACCCACTTAGGTCACCTATTGTCGAAGGAGGGTAGGAGGTTGATACCTGAGTGCATCAGTACCATTGTTAAAATGCCTATTCCACGGACTCAGAAAGATGTGCGTGCTTTTATAGGTATCACTTCCTACTGTAGGCAGTGGATACCTAACTACTCCCTACTAATCAAACCCTTGCTTGCCTTAACAACGAAAGAAGTGCATGAGCCTTTGCTTTGGATGCCTGAATGTCAGCAGTCTTTTGAGCAACTGAAAACTGCGCTTTGTTCGGCTCCAGTACTTGGCACCCCTAATTACAGCAAACCGTTTGTGTTGGACGTGCATGAGATGGCTGGTTGTTCGCTTTCTGTCCTAACACAACATTTGGAGATAAGCAACAGCCGTGTGCTTATTTCTCTGCTGTCCTTGATCCAGTCGCGAGAGCCCTCCCGAGTTGTCTAAGAGCGGTCGCGGCCGTGGCCACTTCGATCAGACAATCAGCTGGACTTGTACTGGATACTGACCTCACAGTCATGGTACTCCATGCTGTGGATATACTTCTGAATAAGATAAAGACACAGCACCTCACCAGTGCACGTCTTACTGGCTATGAATTGACATTGTTTGCTAAACATATCACAATCAAAAGATGTGCTACTCTGAATCCAGCCATGTTACTACCCCTCCCTTCCGAGAGTGATGAGGTCGACAAACATGACTGTATCTTCTGGACGGACGAAGAGACGAAAGGACGGGTAGACTTGACTGATGTTCCCTTATCTGACCCACAAGGGGAACTATATGTTGATGGCTCTTGTTTCAAACAACCAGATGGCACTACAACGGCGGCTTATGATATTACCACACTGCGTACAGTAGTAGAGGCATCACGAGTCCCTTATCAGTCAGCTCAAGCTGCTGAGCTTGCTTCCCTTGTTCGAGCTTGTGATTTGAGTGAGGGGCTGGTTGTCAATATCTATACTGACAGCCAGTATGCCTTTGGGGTCGCGCATCATTTTGGGTGACTCTGGGCTGAGAGAGGGTTCCTTACTTCCAAAGGCACCAGAATCCAGCATGGGCACCTTATGTTGAGGCTTTTGTCTGCTTTAATGCTCCCCAAGAAATTGGCCATAGTGAAGTGTAGCACGCACCGGAATGTCACCGATGATGTAGGTAGGGGAAATGCTTTTGCAGATCAGACAGCTAAGGAAACGGCTCGGACAAAGATGAAAAGAATGTTTGTAGCAGGTCCGGCTAGGTGGGTGCCTGAGGTTGTCATGTTAAAAGATACACTTGAGAATGTAAAAGAGATACAAAGCAAAACTACAGTAGAAGAGTTAGCAGTGTGGCAGGAAAGTACAGCACAATTGAACGATGAGGGATGTTGGATTGATGTCAGGGAAGCAGAGATGGATGTTGCCCGATGCATATGTTCTCCCTGTGGTTACGATGGCCCATGGTCCAGCCCATATTAGTGCTAAAGGTATTTGCAAGTTGTTGGACCCTAGTTGGCAGAATTACAATATCCCTAAGACAGCTGTACATTTAGTGAAGTATTGTATGGTGTGCATGATGCACAATGCTGGAAAGGGTCCCCTTATACACCGCCTGGTAATTTTGCACCACCCACTTTTCCTTTTGAAGTCCTTCAAATGGACTATATTGAACTAGAGAGATGCAATAATTTAAAGTATGTTTTGGTGGTTGTCTGTGCATTTAGTAAATAGGTTGAGGCTTATCCCACTAAAGACAATACAGCCATTACGACTGCAAAGGTACTCCTGAAGGAGTTCTTTCCTTGTTTCAGTTTGCCCCGATTGATTTGGAGTGATTACGGAAGTCATTTTAATGCAAAAGTGATCCAATTGATTTGTGATGGTTTACACATAAAACAAAAGTTCCATGCTGCCAATCATCCACAGTGTGCCTGCTGGAATCATATGAGCGCAATGGATTGGGAAGCTCTCTTTCATTCATTCCTCCAACTATAGGAATAGACAGGATTTGACTAACGCAGACCCGGCAAAAGTGCAACCACATTCACTGATGGTGTCTGCCGAGTATAAGAATTGGACACGTACCAGATTATTCTAAAGAGCTTTTATGCGCCTGCCCTCTGCAAGCCTCATTAAGAAAAGAGTTGACGTACATATACCGAACATCAGTTTCTCCAGATTAACTCTACACCTGAATAAAGAGTCCAAGACCGAGTCCAAGCCCTGAAGAGAATCCCGGAACTGCAAGGGATTCGAAATGCGTTGGCTATGAGCATGGGGGACCGTTGATGGGGTGTGCCACGAGGGAATTAGTTAAATAATATTTACCCTTCAGTGTTGACAACACCCGGCAGTGTTATCTGTATCCCCAGTCTCTCACATAGACAGGACAGTAGACATGTGTCAAAAAAATGAGTCAGTGTCCGCCTAGCGTACCAATTTGAACCTAGGACTGGTTATATTCTTGGCTTGTATATATTTGTTCGTTTTCACTGAGGTGTTGTATTTCTTTTACAAAAACGTTTTTATTATGTGCTGTATTTTTGGTTTAAAATATGCTTTCAAATGTGATGATAAAGTATGATTTAATAATGTGTCACTCCTCTTAAAGACATGTGTAATTGACTTGAAATGTCTTTTAAAAAAACTAAATGAAGCTGAATAAAGCTTATAAACGTTAGAATTAATAGTCTAAGGTTTATTTAGATTCAAATTGAATTACCTCCCTCGACACCTTATTTGTTTTTCCAATCATCCACAGTCAGCAGGTTTGGTTCAGAAGTACAATGGTACTCTCAAGCTCAAACTGGCAAAAATGTAGGAGACCACAGGGTTAAAGTGGACGGATGCTTTACCGTTAGCTCTTTTGTCAACAAGAACAGCACATTCTAGAATAGGATTGTCACCGTATGAGGTCGTGTTCAGGCGCCTGGCAAATGTCGGGCGTCCCGCGACCTCAGCGGTTTTCTGATATTGAGTACTCATTGTTGCTTGACTACCTTAGCCAGTTAACAGAAAGTTTGCGTTCTATTCACCAACAGGTCCGGGATACCCTGCCAGCTGCACCAGAGGGGCCCGGGCACGACATTCAGCCTGGCGACTTCGTTTTGATTAAAAACTTCCAGAGGAAGAAAAGTTTGCATCCGTGTCGGAGGGGGCCGGAACAGGTCCTGTTAGCAACGCGCACTGCAGTAAAAGTCGCTGGCCGTAAGAACTGGATTCATGCAACTCATTGTCGCAGGATTCCTTTGCCCCTGCCCTATGACCAGTGGGTGAAGGATGGAGTAGGGGACTCTGAGTGCGAGATGCTGCCGCAGTTTGTCCCCTTCAGTGATGCCAAACTGACCTGGACACGAACAGACAAGGAAAATGATGACGTGTTGAATGCAACAGTTCCTTCGGAAGTACGAGCTATCCAGGAGCCCCTTTTCGCTGACCATTCTGTTCCTGGGGCCACTAGGTACAATTTGCGCCCTTGGCTGGGGGACGGTGCACCAAAAGAGAAGAAAAATTTGTTAGGGATGGACTGTGTAAGTCAGGAACTTACTTTGCTATAGTACCAACGGAGTTAGTTCAGGGTGATGAGAGTTTTGTGCACTGTTTGAACATCGGACAGGATAGATCAAAGTATCCCTTGGGGGTATATTATCCTGGTCGACGTAGGTTATGAGCTTAGGCCAGAGCAAGCTCCACCGCCGGTGCTCAAGAGCGCCAACGTATTGATGGACAATAGGAGTCTGTACCAGCGCGGATCTGACGGACACTGGGAACTTGCATATGTCCTTGTATTTTGCCACCATTTCATCATTCGTTATGCATCCCTTTGGTAGAATGGTTGCTGAGGAAGAGCAGCAAGTGATTCTTCTTGCCCAGCACAATGCAGTGTGGTCCCGTAAACAAAAGTTAACATGGATTGCCCTTGTGATTTTGCTGTTAATCATGTTATGTGGGGTATCATGGGTTTTGGAAAGTGATCAAAGTGTACCTTTACATAGTAAGGATAAGGATAAGGTTGTTCCTCAAGTCCGAAAGAAAAGGACGGCCCCAAGCAATGTGTTCCTAAATACACATAAGAGGTTCTTTGGAGAAGGGACTGCTTGTTACCCCACTGAATCTGTCACTAGTCTATGGACAGCATGTCAATTGTCAATTATACCTATACTTGGCCCCTTGACTTTGTAGAAGTGCAAGGAGTATTTGCGTTTAGCTATCCAGGTCCTTGTCTATATCATAGAAAGCCACGAGGCATGGGTTATCCGGGGTGTGACAACAACACATATTGCGACAACTTCTATATGGAGAAACAAAATGTAACTCTGGCAGGTTACCAGTATAAGGAATTGACAGTTCCCCGAGAAGCTGGTTATTACCCTGCTTGTTGTCCAATTATCAATTTTACTGACACTATATTGTATGTCAATTGTTCAGGGGTAGTATTGCGTAAGGGCACATACTCTCTGGTAAATATAAAGGACCCCAGTACCTTTGGGAGGAATTACAGGTATTCTGCAGTAGATTATGATAGACCGGTGTATGTACACCCAGGGTTTTTCTTTTTCTCTAATGGGACTTATTTGAATGTCCACAATGGTCCGGATGTTGTGGCACTAGGGATGGTACTGGCTTTGGGTGTACCTTGCAAACATGCGAAGCCTAAAGTAAGATTGGTTAAAAGGACATTGACCAAAGAATTCTGTGAAGGGGTGACAGATCTCAAAGTCAATAATTATAGTAATGGTATTACTTTTGGTTACATTCTTTCCTCCATAATTACATTTGGTGGTACTGCTATATCCAGGGGTGAGAAACCTAGAGAATATTTCGGATGAAAGCTGCAAATATTGTCTAACTCCCCAGTAGCAGCTTTGCGTGACATCACCACCCAATTGGAAAGTATGTGAATATATTCCAAGCAGACTAGATATGCAGTCGATTTGATCCTAGCTAAGAGCAGTGGTGTGTGCGCGGTAGTAGGAGACCAGTGTGTAGTCGGGATCACAAATATGGAAAAGAATATTACCCAACACATTTTAGAAATCTTAGAAAATGTTAAAGGAATGGAAAGTGGGCACTGGACTTGGTCTCTTTTTGGCAGCTGAGGTTAGATCCTTGAAAAAGTGATTTATTTCATTGTGATCTTGGTCTCTTGCTGTGTCCTTGTTCAATGTCTTCCCTTCTGTTGTTCTTATTGCATCACTCCTAAGAGGAAAATATCGATTCATGACACCATTGCTGCAATTATGGTTCAAAAGGAGATCGATGACCTCATGCAGATAGATGAGGGCATTTTCGAGACTTCTTCCCTCCTTACGGTCTCCCTTCCTGATGCTGACAGTATGCAGTGTACCTAAGAAGTTTACATATGATTTTCTGTTTTATTGATTTATATATTCTTTGCTATTGCTAGAAAATGTTTAGCTCATGCTAAAAGGAGGGTCTGTTAGAATAGAAAAATTCATGTTTGCGCATTGTTCTATGTAAGTTAGCATTTGCGGTGCCATTTTTAATGTGGGCGCCATTTTGAGTTATAATCAAAACTAATCCTTTGTCATTTCTGAGAAGAGGCCTCAGTTGGGTTTCATTTACCTGAGGCTGGGATTCGCTTCACTAATTAATACACTATTCTTATTAGTGCATACCTTTCCCACTAGATAGAGGCCTTCTCCCACTTGTCTAGTGGCGGGCACGGGCAGAGCGACCTTGAGTAGTAGATAGTGTGTGCCCGGCCTCAGAATCGAAACTTATCCTCTGTGCTTCATTGTTCAGCTGCATCTGCTTGGAAAATTCCATTGTGGGCGTGCCTTCATTGGTTCTGAAATGTACATAATGTATCTCTATGCTTGCTGATGTCAGTCCCGCTGCAGCTCTCCTAAGCGACTGGGCAGACTGGGCTCCACTCTGAGTGTACCTGAATAAACAGATATTGGTTTGTATTCTCTACTGTCTGATCGACTCTTCATTTGGTATGGAGCCCTACTGGAGAACCTCGCCACCATCGGACTCACACAACTGGTCACATCCCCAACGCACTCACCAGGACAGATGCTCGACCCCATCTTCTCCCACGCAACAACATCTCCATCAGTCACTTCTCCGAACTCCAATGGACTGACCACCGCTGCATCCACTTCCCTTCTCCTTCACCAAACCCACCCAACACCACTGCACCCACCGCTACCCATGCAGATGCTGAAACAAGGTCTCCAAAGACCAACTTGGCACCACCCTCTGCAAGACATCACTGCCGACCTCCGCGGACACCAACACATAAGCATGCAACCTCCACTTATGGATCTCCAACTGCACCAACACAATGCCCCCTCAGGTAACCCTCTGCCAAACGGCCTGCTGAGAAAGCCAGCTGGTTTTTCCCACCCTCCCAGAGTCCAGGCGCACCTGCAGACAACTCGAGAAATGGTGGAGGTGCAGCAAGACCCTCGCAGACTACACAGCCTTCAAAACCGCTGTCACCATGCACCAAAACCTCATCAGAGGCACAAAGAAAACGGCCATACAGGAATGTATCAATGCCAACGCACATAAAAGCTAAGAAATCTTCACCATGATCAAGAATTTGCCAAACCCAGCACGGATGCCACTGACATCTCCCCTCCCAAGCCCCCTGCGACAACCTCGCCACCTTCTTCCACCGTAAGATCACAGACATCTATGACAGCTTCGCAATGATCGCACCCAGATGCTCCAGATCCCAGCTGACCCTACTCAACTGGATGACCCCCATTTACTGCAGTGTGCCTCCTGACAGCTTATTTGCCTCTGCATCCGTGTCTGTAATATGACAAAGGGACTCCCTCATTTGCATGGGTGCCACGCCCGGTGCAAATGAGGGAACGCCCTCTGATGATAGCGTGGCGCTTTATCAAACATCTGCATCCCCATCTGTGTCCCCTTCTCTTATATCAAAGTGACCCGGGGCATGTAAAGCGGGGGGGGCAAATACCTGTTGTGCCCCGATGCACTTCTGTAATACGTCTCCTAATGGCTGAAGAAAGAAAATGACAACTTTCTAAAAGTTGCATTTTCAGAATAGCAATTTAAAATCAGAAATGTGATTCCAGAGACTCCAAACATTAAGGGGTTGCCTGTTCCCATTTGAAAATTACACTACGTGATAAGGTAATTCCAATGTTATTCTATGGGAGAGGTAAGCCTTGCAGTAGTGAAAAACGGGTTTATGTGTTTTTCACTACCAGGACATGTAAAACTTAAAAGTACATGCCCTAATTTTTATATACGTTTCACCCTGCCCTTGTGCTTTCCAGGATAATCCCTAGGGGTGACATATGTATTTAAAAGGAAGGTTTGGGTCTGGCAAAGGGTTTATTTTACCAGGTCAAAATGACAATTTAAAACTGTCAATACGGGCTCTGCAATGGCAGGCCTGAGACATGTTTATAGTGGTACGTGGGTGGGTGGCACTATCAGTGCTGCAGGTCCACTAGTAGCATTTAATTTACAGTTCCTGGACTCATGTAGTGCCACTTTACTAGGGACTTACAAGTAAATTAAAGATGCAATTTGGGTATAAGCCAATGTTACCATGTTTTAGGGAGGGAGCACTTTAGCACTTATTAGCAGTGGTAAAGTGTGTCCTAAGGCCAGCAAAACCAAAGTCAGCAAAAACAGGAGGTCTGAAGGCAAAAAGTTAGGGGAAAACCATGCCAAGGATGGCAGGTTTAACATTTGCTCTAAATGAGAGGGGTATGCTCAGACGTTGGTCTAATGCACACTGTGCCACTGGTACCATTCGATACCTGGCAAATCAACCCTAACTAGGGCAAAACCAGTCCTGGGTTGATAATGCTTCGGTTCAGGAAAGACCTAGCCTGGCATTTCGGTCTGGACTGCTCGCATGGGAGCAAAGTCAAGATTGATTTGCATAAGGCTGGGTCCTAACTGAAGTGACAAGTTGTGGAAAACAATGATGGACTGGGATGCACCCCTGAGTAACTACCAGTGGCTGATATTGATTCAAACATTAAATCCAGCACTTTTTTGTAAACGTTAGTCTGTCACACCAGGACTGGCACCACATGGCAGATGGATGGTACACACTAGTAAATAGTTTATCAGATTTTTGTTTTATAATTCTCTAATATCTTGACTTTATTCCTGACATGTTAGTTGTATGTTTTTTTATCACACATCTCTGTTTTATTTAAGTTTGTCCTTGTTCAGGGTGGCAGAATAACATTAGGTGTATTTTTCAAAATGAGTAGTGAAAAAGTGAACCTCACATCTTAATATTTGACTTGCAATGACTTAATTCAATATGTATGTATCTCTTTTGTTGCAGTTTCAGTCAGATGACAGACCCTAGAGTCAACACTGAAAAAACATCAACTAGAACATCAAGGGACTTCATGGCAATAAAAATTAGGCCACTACCATCCTTCCATTAGGTAATTCTGGAAACTTGTGATCTTAACTTCTACATCTCATAATTAAGACAATCACAAACTTTTTGTTGTCTTATTAGTACCTATCACAATTTCTAGAAACCTTTCAAAGTGGTGCCGAAGCTCATGTATATCTTTCTGTTAAATATCCTTTTTTGTGTTCATGAAGATTTATTAAGATTCACTTTATCAATTTAACATACAATCTTCTCTTTCTAGCTGCTGGATGTAGACTATCATTTTCCAGTACAGCTACAAGGTCCCACATTCAGCAACTGACATCATAAGACATCTCCAAACAGTCCTCTCTGTGGCTAGATCTGGTGAATTCACGTTGAAAATATTTGTTAATCTCACCCATGGTTCAATCCTGCGTACCATATGTTGACTTAGCCTAAAATAGTAATAGCTTTAATTCATGTTTACAATAAATATTTATTAAATTAATGTAATCTGTTTTAGCATCAAGACAGGAATGTGATGCACATCATCTGTTCTTCCAGGTACTGGGGACACTGAGCTGGACAATGATGCTAAACTATCTTCAAACAAAGGATGGTAGGTAATCCAAGGAGATAATCTGATTCACCTCTAGTCAACAATATCCGTCGCTAGCACTGCTCAAGAAGAATTGGAAGTGGAGGAGGATGGCAATGTTGACCAGGAGCTGGTCAAGAAGGAGGAAATGGACAAAAAGGATGGCATATCTGCTCCAACACTGAACAAACTGAAGGCCACTTCACAGATGGGTACCAGTGCTCCTGTATCCCTTCTGAGGATTGTGAGTGCCAGCAGTCTGCCTGGAGTTCACATTCTAAAGATTTATTAATCTCATCCATGGTTTAATACTTCATACCATATGTTGACTTAGCCTAACTTAGCATAATTTGTTTTTGAAAGGAAACATTTGTTAAAGTGATATGTTGTGTAATAGCATCAGAACTGGAATATAACATACTTCATCTGTTGCAAACTTCTTCTTCAAGTTACTGGGGAAACAGAGTCGAACAATGATACTTAACCATCTTTAAGTGGAGGACGGCAGGCAATCCTAGATGAGAATCTGATCCTCTTCCACACAAAAATATCTACAGCCAGCAATACTCAAGAAGGACAGGAAGAGGAGGAGGATGACGATGATGTCGAGGAGGAGGACATGGACAAAAGTACGGGCACTGCTGCTCAAACACCGAGAAGTCTGAAAGCCACTTGACAGCTGTGTAGCAGTGTTCCTACTTCATTCCTTATGAGGATTTCCTGTCTCCAGCCATTAGACAAGCAACCACAGAGGCTATATTCACCTATGCAACAATCACCTCAGCACAGATCTGACACCACAGATCTCTGTGTACAATCTCCTACACATGCCTTTCATGAAAGTGCCTCTTTCACCTTCTGTCAATCACCTGTTGGAGAGAGCACTTCTGGTGAGGACAGGTATTCCCTGTTTATGAATCTCCTCTGAACAACCTCTCAGGTGCCACACCTCAACCTGCTGGTCATTTGAGATGGTCATTCATACGGGGATGGCATTGGCTCATGTTGGTGACTGGGAAGATCAATTTTTCTAGCAACAAACTGATGTGCTGCAGGACATTCTTGCAATGGGGTTACTCTTCTTTAAATTTCAGACTGACTTTAAGGACTTCCTTTGATGATTAAAAGGTAGACCATTATCTTGGATCACGTTGCAAAATGTCATTGTGTCGTAAGGATCCTGTCTTCCAGTGCATAGGCACCTTTTTCATTTCAGTTTGATGACATATGTTATTGAACATGTAATAAGTGACGAATGGCTGTTTCATCAATTGAACATTTCTGGTATGTGCTTTTGTTCTGTAATGGTGTAATGAATATGTATAATAAGCAAGATTAATCAAAAACTCATTCAGTGTTAATTTAGTGACTATTTAGTTTAGAAATTATTCCAGGAATGGATTTGATCAAATGACAGTTTCCCTTCAACATTCTATTATTTTATCTATTTTCATCATTTTCATTTGGGCTTGCTTCTTTTACAATCAATCAATCAAAGGTTTGCGCAGCTACTCACCCGGGAGGGTCTCAAGGTGCTGGGGGGAGGGGGAGGAGCGCAGCTCCTAGGCGCTCATGGGGGATCATCGGAGGCCAAATGGGGCAGAGGTCTTCCCTGGCCTTTCAGGGTCATGCGGTGCTGGATGCTCATGGTGATTCGTCGAAGAGCCAGTCTTGAGGTCCTTCAGGAACTTGGGGAGAATTGATGTCTGGTGGGGGTGGAGAGAAAGGGTGTTCCAGGCCTTTGCCGTGAGGAAGGAGAAGGAACAACTTCCTATTCTGGTCTTCTTGAAGGCGTGGTACCGTGGTGAGGGAAAGCTGGGCTGAGCGGAGGGATCTTTGGGGTGCGTGGAACGAGAGGCAGTGGTTCATGTAGGCGGGCCGGTGTTGTGGAGGGCTTTGTGGGCGTGGGTGAGTAGCTTGTAGGTGATTCTCTTCTTGACGGGGAGCCAGTGTAGTGCCCGCAGGTGTTGGGTGATGTGGCAATGGTGCGGGAAGTTAAGGACTAGTCTGGCGGCGGCGTTCTGGATGTTCTGGAGTTTGTGGGTGAGGTTCTTGTTGATCCCAACGTAGAGTGCATTGCCGTAGTCCAGTCTCCTGCTGATGAGGGTGTGGGTGATGGTTTTCCTGTGGGAGCGACCCTTGACCCTGGTTCCAGGCAGGTCGCTCCCCACGCCGCACAGCTCCACCAGATTGTGCCCGTGCTCCCGCCCTCGCTGCTGCCGCGAGTTCGTGCCAGTCCTCTGCTCTGTTTTTCCCCTTACGCCTGTCTTCTGCTTTTTCTTCACATTTCACTTCTCACTGTATTTCACTTCTACTGCTTTTATTTGCTTCATTTCATTTCACTTCTATTGCTCTTATTTGCTTCATTTGCTTATTGCTCCTATCTCTCTTGATCCTGGTATTCTGCAATATTCCCCTTCCCGCTGCTGCGTCCCCTGCGGCACCACCCCCCTTGCTCACCCATTCGCTCCCCGCACCCGCCTCCCAGCTGCTCCTCCCTCCCACCTCCCCTTCTTAATGGCGGCCGCTGCTTGGTGAAGAGAGCGACCCTTGACCCTGGTTACAGGCTGGTCGCTCCCCAGGTCACACAGCTCCACCAGATTGTGCCCGTGCTCCCGCCCTCGCTGCTGCCGCGAGTTCGTGCCAGTCCTCTGCTCTGTTTTTCCCCTTCCGCCTGTCTGCCGCTTTTTCTTCACATTTCACTTCTCACTGTATTTCACTTCTACTGCTTTTATTTGCTTCATTTCATTTCACTTCTATTGCTCTTATTTGCTTCATGTGCTTATTGCTCCTATCTCTCTTGATCTTGGTATTCTGCAATCTTCCCCTTCCCGCCGCTGTGTCCCCTGCGGCCCCGCCCCCCTCGCTCGCCCATTCGCTCCCCGCTGCTCCTCCCTCCCACCTCCCCTTCTTAATGGCGGCCGCTGGCGCGCCTAAGGCAAGCCCGTCTGTGCCCGTCCGCGCCTGGACCGCGCCCAGCGCCAGACCCCTTGGCCCCCGCGAGAGCCACGACGACCGACGCCGCTACGACGCCAGCATCCTCCACGAACTCAACGCTGGCCGATCACCCACCTGCTTCTAGGCCACCCCGAAGCTCACTCACTGACCCTTCTCCTGGGACCTGCTCGACTCATCCTCCCCGGACGTCGCCTTCCTGACGGAGACCTGGATGAACCCCTCATCAGCACCCGACATTGCCATAGCCATCTCGGACGGCTACAAGATCACCCGCAGGGATCGCACCAACAGACCGGGAGTAGGAATCGCCATCGTCCACAGGAATACCCTCAGAATCTCGACCAGCACCGAAGACACCCTCAGCACCGCCGAACACCTGCACTTCCAGATCCACATCGATCCCAACACCACCCTTAGAGGAACCCTCGTCTACAGACTCCCCGGACCCTGGCCACAGTTCGACGACTCCATCTCAGACGTCGTAAGCTCTCACGCCCTGGCCTCCACAGACTACATCCTCCTCGGAGACATGAACTTCCACCTCAAGAATGCCACCGATAGCAACTCAACCACCCTGCTCAAACAGCTCGTCACGACACCCACCCACTCCTCCTTCAAGGAACGCATCCACAACAACGCACACAACAGCAAAGAGCTCTTCAACATCGTGAAGGAACTCGCCAACCCCAGCCCCAGCTCCAACAACATCCCGCCGTCGCAAGACCTCTGTGACTCCCTAGCCAACTTCTTTCAGCGCAAGATCGCAGACATCCATGACAGCTTCAACACCCAGACCCCCCCCCGACAGCCGCCGACACCTCAGACTCACCGCCCCCCAGTCACACCGGCCTCCTGCTCTCCTGGAACCACGTCAATGACGACGACACCATCAAAATCATGAACATCATCCGCTCCGGCTCACCATCCGACCCCTGCCCCCACCACATCTTCATCAAAGCAAGCTCCATCATCGCACCCCATCTCCGGAAGATCCTCAACAGCTCCTTCGAGACCGCCACCTTCCCGGAGAGCTGGAAACACGCCGAAATCAACGCCCTACTCAAGAAACCCAAGGCAGACCCAAAGGACCTCAAGAACTTCCGGCCCATCTCCCTGCTCCCGTTCCCGGCGAAAGTCATCGAGAAGATCGTCAACAGGCAACTGACCCACTTCCTTGAGGAGAACAACACCTTGGACTCATCCCAATCCGGATTACGCAGTAACCACAGCACCGAAACTGCCCTCATCGCCGCCACCGACGACATCAGGACCCTGCTGGACAAAGGCAAAATCGTGGCCCTCATCCTCCTGGACCTCTCGGCAGCCTTCGACACCGTCTGCCACTACACCCTACGCACATGCCTCCACAACGCAGGGATCCCCGACAAAGCCCTGGACTGGATCACCTCCTTCCTCACCGGCAGAACCCAGAGAGTCCGCCTCCCCCCGTTCCGATCCGAAGCCACCAAGATCACCTGCGGCGTACCCCAAGGATCATCCCTCAGCCCGACCCTTTTTAACATCTACATGGCACCGCTCGCCAACATCGTCCGATCACACGACCTCAACATCGTCTCATACGCCGATGACACCCAGCTGATCGTCTCCCTCACCAAGGACCCTGCCACCGCCAAAACCAACCTCCACGAAGTAATGAAGGCCGTCGCCGAATGGATGAAGAACAGACGCCTGAAACTGAACTCAGACAAGACGGAGGTCCTCATCCTCGGCTCCACCCCATCCGCCTGGGATGACTCCTGGTGCCCGGCCGTGCTGGGAGCTGCACCGACACCCACCGACCACGCACGCAACCTGGGGTTCTTCCTGGACTCATCTCTATCAATGACCCAGCAAGTCAACGCCGTCTCCTCCTCCTGCTTCAACACCCTCCGCATGCTGCGCAAGCTCTACAGATGAATCCCCACCAGAACCAGAAGGACGGTCACCCAGGCCCTCGTCAGCAGCAGGCTGGACTACAGCAACGCCCTCTATGCAGGAACCATGGCCGAACTCCAGAAAAGACTCCAACGCATACAGAACGCCTCCGCACGCCTCATCCTTGACATCCCCCACCACAGCCACATCACTGCCCACCTGAGAGACCTGCACTGGCTCCCCATCAACAAGAGGATCACCTTCAAGCTCCTCACCCAAGCTCACAAAGCACTCCACAACGCCGGACCAGCATACCTCAACAAACGACTCACCTTCCACACCCCGAATCGCCAGCTTCGCTCCACTGACCTCGCCCTCGCCACCGTCCCACGCATCCACCGAATGACCACTGGCGGCAGATCATTCTCCCACCTCGCCGCCACGACATGGAACACCCTCCCCATCCACCTACGACAGACCCAGGACCTACTGACCTTCAGAAGACTTCTCAAGACCTGGCTGTTCGAGCAGTAGCAGCTCCCCCCCTTCCCCCCTAGCACCATGAGACCCTCACGGGTGAGTAGTGCGCTTTACAAATGTATTGATTGATTGATTGTTTGAGGGGGATCCAGTTGAAAGTTTTGCATAGGAGACAAAGGGTGTAGAAAAAGGAAGAGGTGACGGCGTTGATCTGGTGGTCCATTTTGAGTTCGGCGTCCAGGATGATTTTGAGGTTGCGTGCATGGTCCGCTGGTGGCAGTGGATTTCCGAGGGCCACCAGGCTTCGTTCCAGGCATTGGGATGTGGGCCTATGATGAGTACTTCGGTTTTGTCTGTGTTCAGTTGTAGGCAGCTGTTCTTCATCCACCTGGAGACTGCTTCCATTCCTTCTTGAAAGTTGTGTTTCGAGATGTTGGGTTCGTTGGATAGTGAGAGGATGAGTTGCGTGTCATCTGCGTACGATATGATGTTGGGTCCGTGTGATCTGACGATGGAGGCGAGAGGGGCCATGTAGACGTTGAACAGAGTAGGGCTGATGGAGGATCCTTGGGGGACTCTGCAGGTGGTTGGCGTGGGCTCCGAGATGAAGGGAGGTAGTCTGACCTGCTTCATTCGGCCAGAGAGGAATGAGCGAATCCAGTCGAGGGCTTTGTTCCGGATTCCTGCATTGTGGAGTCTGTGGGCTAGGGTGCGGTGTGAGACTGTGTCGAAGGCCACAGAGAGGTCCAGGAGGATGAGGGCCACAGTCTCTCCTCTGTCGAGGAGGGAGCGGATGTCATCTGTCGCAGCGATGAGGGCAGTCTCTGTGCTGTGGTTCTTCCTGAAGCCTTATTGGGAGGAGTCGAGGATGTTGTCCTCGTCGATGAAGGAGGCAAGTTGGCTGTTGACAGCTTTTTCAATGAGTATTAGGTTCTTAAACACATACAGGACAAGTTCCATTTCAGCTATATTCTCCATGTTGGTTAGCATCTCCAGGTTGTTTGCCTTTGGCTCAGATACTGGCTGTCATTATGACGTAAATTCTATAAGGCCTGATTCCATTTTAATTAGGCAGAGGCTCCATTTTCTGTTTTTTCAAGGAATTATCAACAAGTTTGCCTTTGTTGCAGAAGTTGGCTGTGCTTATCTTTCCAAGAACTTTGAAATTGTCAGGTCATTTAGATATAGACATCAACAAAACACCTGATGCAACATCAGTCTGGAACAAGTGCCCTGTTATCTCAATTTCAAGCTCAAACAAAGAACAATAGTCAAAATAGTATAGTCTGTTGTACTTTTAAGTTAAATGTTTGAAGGACTGCTTCTTAGACGAGCACCTTGATGCTCATTTGTTATATAAAACATCCCTAAGAAGACATAGCAAATTCCATCTTAGATAAGATACAATTACTTGTGAGGAGAGAAACTTTACCCATGTCACTGACGCAGATCTCAGATTCAGATGAGCAAATCACAAGATTCCATCTCGACTGACTAAGCCTCCAGCGAGACTCCCTGAGGCTCTGCGAAGCATTCCATTCTTCCTTCACAAACTAGTGTCTGGATTGTGTTTTTCACACAAAGGTAATCTCCTTGATCTTCTACTCAAAATAGCTGAAAAGCTTTTCCAATCAGACAATAAACCCTGTTGTCCAGGCATAGGCATCCACCCCTAAAATTCAGATTTGTTATGTATTCATCTGCTAGAACTAGCATAGTGCTTAGAGATAGTCAGTGAGTGTGTTAAAAGCTATAAAGTGTGGTGATGCAATTGTTCCCTATTTTCACTGTTATTGAAAATCTTAGCTGCTTTTCTATTCTGTGGTGTTACTACTACTGTGTGCACCAGATCCCGACTTTTTAAAATAAACTTTTTAAAATAAATATGTTGAAATGCATATTCCGTTTTTAGTGGTATAGAGCATGTAAATTATTAATGAATGATTGTTTGGGTTACCACTGCTTCATTTAAGTAATCCAAATGCAATGATACCATTCGAATATGTATCTGATCGGGTTCTGAGGGCTACAATCACCTGTCTGTCATATTTAGCGCTCGTCCATTGAACAAAGTTCAATCGTGTCACCTGTGGGTGTGAGAACAAACCTTTTAAAGCTGAGCCAAAGGCTCAGTTTATGCAACAATAGGGAAGAGAGTGCAAGACACCATGCCTTGGCCATAAAAATGATAGAGGCAATAGGCAAACAAAGTCTATTTTATTCTGGAAAGATCCAGTGGCCATGAAATGGAGTTCACTAGTATTTTCACGTAGGCTAAGGTAAACTGGGGGCAATCTGTAGGTGAATCCAGCTCCTGCTCCCTCTCAACAACCATGCCCAAGATCAAGTAGCAAGCAGTATCTGGAAATGACAGCTTACCTGAACATACCAAATTTGTTAATCCTTTGCCCATAAACTCACTCTCCTCTTCCTCAAAGAAATGCTGTTCAAAACAAGGGACAATTCTACAAACATGTTCAACAACATAGTGAAGGCAGGAAAAGAGATTTGGTGTGTGCATTCCTTTTTCATGTGGTCAGCCTGGCTTTGATTGGTTGTTGCTATATTGAGCTACCGCTGGAGATGGGTGATGGACTTCAGAAGAATCACTACTTTCATTGCAAGGTGTATTGCAAATGTTAAAATCATTGTTTATCAGCGTTCAGCACCTTCAGCATTTGACGTATATCTTTTAGGAAGTTCAATTTTAAAACATATTCACATTTTTAGAAAAATATAAAATTAAATTATGCATTAACAATTTTGAGCAGTGAGGTATGCATTTTAATGAAGAAAGAAATTGTATTGTACATATTTTTTTCAATATAAATTTACTGAAAGTTCTATTTAACCTTTTAAGTGCAGGTGACACCCAAACTACCTCCCCAGTGCATGTGTCAGCCATTAATATGGGGACTACACACCATGGGCACGTCTATGCCTCACCCCTCTAAAATGGGCAACAGTCTTTCTGCCCCGCTAGGGGCATGTGGGGGTAATTATCCCCAATATTCCACCCCAGGCAGGCATCCATCCTAACATCAGGCACACCCTCACCCTTAAAACATCAACAGTCTTTCTGCTCCCCTGCGGACTCCCATCCCAATGGCAAGTAACAGGAACAGATCAAACTGAACTCAATGGAATTCCCTTGCAAGGGCTCCCATTGACCTTGGTTTGATCTGTTTCTGTCACAGGCACTAGACCTAGCCACACCAGTGGTGCAGAGTTTTCATCGGCACAAGTGGCGCAATGCTGGGTGGTAGGAATTTTGTGGATTGCTGCTGATTTGGGAAGTTTCCATCACAGAAATATAAGGAAACTGTGTGATTTCAGGCAAAGGTTGAGGTTTGCATGGCGATGTGGGTGAAAAAACTTCATAGGATCCATGCAAGGCACACCAGCCTGATCTCCTCCAGGGGTCTAGCTTTAAAACATGTGTAGGTTTGCAAGGTTTCCCTATGTGTAGCTTGAGATAAGACCCAAAATCCACAGCTACCCACTTTGAAAAAATGGGTCCGTTTGGGGTGGAAAAATGTGATGTATCCATGTTGCATTTTGGGCTGTTTCCTGTCATGGGCACTAGGCCTACCCACACCACCATTTTCTTTTGGAAGACTTAGGGGAATGCTGAGTGGAAGGAAGTTTGTGGCTTCCCATGATTCCAGAACTTCCCATCACAGAAATGTGAGGAAAATGTGTTTTTTCAGTTAAAGTTTGAGGTTTGCAAGGGATCCTGGGTAGAGCAACCTGGTGAGTGCCACAAAGTCACCCTATCCTGGATTACATTGCATTTTGGGCCATTTCCTGTTGCAGACACAGGCCTACCCACACAAGTGAGGTACCATTTTTATCAGAAGACATGTGGAAGCAAAGAATAGTTTTTTCCTTCCAAATGTAAGCCAGTGTGTGAAAAATAGCGTCTGAATCATCCTAAACTCCATATCTCCATAGCCCATTTCAGAGATACATAGGTTACCTTGATTTCTAGCTTTCACTCTACATATTTCACCATATAAATTGGTATGTACTCAGTGCACAGTGAAAACCATTGTACTGTGCAGCTCAGTTGCTGACTTTGGGTACCTTGTGTTCTTGTATAAACTATGAACCCTATATATCCCCACATCCAAAATGGCTGTTCCCTACTCATTTTCAATATATCTTTATTTGAACAGTTAGTTTGTGGGAAAATATTGAGGGATCTACACATAGTACTCCTTGCTAAATCTAGAATTTTGTCTACTTTCCAGAAAAATATAGCTTTCCTGGATCACCCATAGGTTTTACACTGGTTGCCATCACAAACTGGAAGTAGGTTAAAAGCACAAACAATAGGAAAAATGGGCTACTTCTTTGAAAAATGACAAAGCTGAGGAAAAAAATTTGTTTTTTTGATTCAGCGCTTCATGTTCCTGGAAGCTGGGAAGATGGTGACTTTAGCACAGCAAACCATTCATTGATGCAATTTTTATATATTCAAATTTAATTTTATTATTAATTGATTTAGACCTCTACTGAGATCAACAATAATATTTTTAAAAGAAACAAACATTAATAAATTTACCTAATGATCGTCAATTCATTAAATACTAATACCATGGTATAAAAGATTTATCACATTTATATACATTATTACAAACAAATTCATTTGGCGCAGAATTAATAAGAGCCATCAGATCCTTCACAGTAAGTACATTATTTCTAAAATGTATAGGATTTAAAAACGATGCTGAGCTTCTACTATCTCTCTATTTGGACAGATATATATCATGTGAGCTAGATCTTGTTCCCCTCCATTACAAAGATTACAAATTCCAGCATCTCCAGCGGAGTTATCCCAATATTTGGTATGGGAGTTCAGACGCAGAATCCCCAAATGAAGCAAAATAATACTTTGTTGCACACTATGTGCTAGAGTAAATTTCAAATATTGTTGATAGATCTTATACTCGAGGGAAGCAGAATAAGACCTATATTGAAATAGATGTGAACAATGAGCTAAATCTAAATCAAAGCTACGATGCAGGGTCATATTTTTTTAAAAGATTTTCAAGTGAGCCCTCGACCAGGTCTGTAAGAGTGAGGTTGTACACTTAAAGTCTGATAGAGCTACTGCAGGATTTTTATAAATGTATTGTCACCCGAGTCACTCTCAAAGGTTTCAAGTTTTAGTAAGGCTCTTGCTGTATCTTTTTCTGCATGTAGCATATTATATGTCAACCTAATTGTATTGGCCAGCGCGATTGTGCATGTACCCATCAGGGACAATTATAATCGATGAGCCTGGACTTGAGTGGCCTGACTAGTATTCGTTATTTTCCGTAGGAATATCCCTTCACATTTATGCAAAAAATGCCATTTTGTTTTCTGGAAAGTATTCTAAAGCATATGTCAAGGTAGGTAAGATCTTTATACAATAGATTTCTAAGAGGGCTTGGAAATGTCTCTTTCCTGAATAAGTGTACAAATTGTTTAAAGCACTTACATGGGATGTAGCTTTTCATTCTAAGTGGCGTGGATGAGAGTTATTTTCCAATGTCTGCGAAAATATTCTCCCTAAGTATACATAGTCCTTTACCATCTCTACTAATTTAACGCCACATTTCCTATTGAAGTGGATATGATGCTTCTTTCCCCTAAGAGGGACCTCCTTTGTCTTTGAAATATTTATTTTCAAGAAGTTTTTTTCAGTGTAAGTGAAAAGAGCGTCTAAATTAAATTGTTGACCGATCAGGATTAAGTCAAGAATGACAATATCGTCGGCATACAAGAAGGTATGTATTTCATAAGAAGCTATTGTAGGTGGGAATTTTTTTATACCTACCAGACATTCAGGAAAGTCATGTACATACAGGGGCCACCAGATAGCCTTGTTTAAGGCCGTTCGAGGTAGGGATCCTATCAGTTAGGCCCTATTCTCCTACCATCTGCACTCTACACCACGTAGCAATATGTAAGGCCACAATTAATCTTCATAAAGTGACAGGGATCCCCATTCTCATCAGCTTCCTCCATAGGCAGGGTCTGTCGACCCTGTCAAAAGCTGTAGAGAAGTCTGCTAATAGACTATATATTATCTGCGACTTTGTTACAACATATTTATCAATTAATGATTGTAGGAGTACAATGTTGTCGATTACGGAGTACTTTGGATGGAATCCTGCCTGTGCCATTGGAATCACCCCCCCTTGAAAAGGCCCAGTCCTTCAAATGGTCCAGGACGCCTGCTGCGAAGATCTTTCCGGTTGCGTCCATCAGAGCTATCTGCCTGTTTTTGCCTGGAGTCTTGTGCCCTTCTTCAGAAGTGGGATGACAATACTCCCTGTCCACGATTTTGGAATTTGGCCAGTTTTATATATATGACATAATAAAGGCTCCAAATATTTGCCCCAGGCTTCAGGATTGCTTTTGAGGACTATGACTGGGATCTTATCTGGACCCATAGCTGATGATGATCTAGACCTCCTAATGTAAGATATTATTTGTTCTTCCGTTGGGGCATTTATCCCATCTTCCTCTTCTTGACCATTCACAAATTTCCACGGAGTTCTTTGGCAGGGTTCTTCCAAATTAGCTTTATAGAGCTCTAGGAAATACTTTCTACAATCATTTTGAGAGACTGGCTTTGCCGTAGGAGGTTTTTGGGCTCCAGTCACTTTTGCTATTAAACGCCAAAACTGTTGCTTATTATTTTTTTGAGAGATTGATAACTTCAGATCAACCCAGTTTTTATCCATAAATTCTCTTTTTTAAGTGATATTCATTTTCTTTCTTTTTGTCCGTAACTTGAACATTTCTTTTTTTTCCTTTAATTTGAGAAACTTAGAAATTGCTGTCTTATTAAACTGTTTATCCTTCCTGCGATAATATCTGTAGAATTGCTTGGTTTACTTGATAGTTTTGATTTTATATTGGGTGCCAAAGAATTCTGAGCGGCTTGTACTACCACCAAAAGTATCAGTTTGAAATTTAAAACTGGATTATTTTCCTTTTTTAATTGGAGCAGCCATTGTGAGATAATCAAACCATTCAGCTTCTTCAGGCCTGCAGTGTTTCAGATAACTCTGTCCTTCTTATGAGCTATGAGGGAATGTCCACCCAATTGTAATAAAAACCAAGAAGACGAAGAAGGAAGAATCAGCTCGATTTTTAATATCAGAGTTGCGTGATCACTACTTTGTGTAAAATGCATATTTAAGTGCTGTATTCTCTTAAATAAACCATAACTGCAAACGATGTAATCTAAAATGGATTGTCCAGTAACTCCCCTTCTTGTGAATTGTGCGGGTACATCTCCTTCTGTCTTGCCATTTAGGATTACTCCATTGATTCCTCCGACCAGAGATAATATTTTCCCTCGTTTTATTGCCTATTTTTCATTCTGGCAAGATTGGATTTGGGAGAGACCAATAGTCGTCTAAGTCATTTTTGTTAGAAGCTGTATGAGGCTATTGGAAACTTTCACATTGAGATCTCCAAATAGGAGGAATTGTAGATTAGATTCTGAATCTAAGGTAAAATCAATTAAGTCGAAGATGTAAACCAGAATTGATTCATGTTCTGCGCCCAGAGGGACATAAATATTAAATAAGAGCAGTATTTCTACAGAGGTGGAATTCTCCTTCGGTATTTACAACTTAAGGCATTGGAGATTTTTACTCAGTAACTGAATAATTTCATAGCCCCAATTAATTTTCTCTGATAACAAAATAGCTAAACCTCCCTTTGCGTGACCTCGACTTACTCTCGCAGCATGTACCTCAAAAATATAATAGCCTGTTTGATAAAACCCTTTTACAGCCCAAGTCTCTTGCAGACAAGTGATTGCAGGTGATGTTTCTAGTAATTTAGATAATTTTTTGGGTTCAAGCCCTGCCATATTCCAGGAGGCAATATTATTTATATTACTAAAAAGGAAGTTTAAAACCTCTTCCCAGCCTATTGCCGTTTAAGGAACTTGCGACCCAGGCCCAGCAATTTTTACTTGTTGAGTCCTCTAACTGCGATTGTCTGTTATTCCATATTATCCTGTCACCATCTTAAAGATAGATTGTCAGATTTTCTGCTGATGTGGCATGTAAGGATGGCATCTGACGATGACTTTGTGGCTATGATGGCCTCTCCCTGTATCCCACTGCAATACTTTTTTGTGTAGCGTTTCACTTTCTTTTAACCCTATCGATGGTATCACGTTGGACCAGAATTCCACTCTTGCTGTTGCCACATTAGATATGGAGGGAAGTGAAGTTCTGTAGAAGGTTCAGGATCCGTCAGAGATTCAAAGGATCAGTGCCTGTCACAAATAGATCCGTAAACTCTAGAGTACAAGAGATATTCTGAAGAGCTATGTTTTCTTTTAGTAAATCAGTAGAATTCGCGATTTGTTTGGGAATTTTTGAATAATAAAGTTTTCAGCACAAGGGTTCAGATGTTGAGATGCATTCTCCTCAAAGGGTATTTGTAGGGAACCTTTTTCCTGAATGGAGTTTTGTTTTAAGAATTTGCCAGTTTTTGGAGATTCATTTTCCTCTTGTGAATCAATTTCCTAAGAATCTAATTGTGGGAACTTTATTTTCCGAGATCTCAATTTCGAGAATCTTCGTTTCTTTCTGTTACCTTTCTTTGCTGGTGCCTTTGTACGCACCAACATATTTTCTTCAGAGATTTTTTGAGATGTAGTACATACTATTGACTTCAAACTTTTATTTGTAGAGGATAAAACAGAAGAGATAGGTTGCTGTTGCCCCTTTCTTTGGGTAAATATGGGAACGTTTGGAAGAAATGGGTTTGGATTGCTCTCACCTTCAGGATTCTGAAAGAGTTTGCGGAGCGAATACATGTTATCACCCTTTCCTTAATTTTTTTTAACTTTCTTTTTATTTATATTGCAAGTCTGTGTTGCATTTGAGCTTTTCCCTTTCCAAGGGGAACTTTTTCCCTCCTGTGTTTCTCTGTGTTTGAGTTTTTCATCCAGCCCTCCATTATGTTTTTCTTTAGTGATCTGTGGAGAAGGACTGGGTCGTTTGCTTTCACGAGTGACCGGAAACTGCAGGATTTGAGTTATTGTTTCCAACAATTGATCAGAACTTAATGTAGATGTTTGCCAGGAGTGAGAGAATTGATTCTAACACTCTCTGTAAAGACAGAAGCAACTCAGAAAAAAAGTTATTGATGAGTTGTAAACTGTGGGAATAAGAGAAGAGGGAAATCGGGTGAATGGGATAAGTTATCTTTTGACCCTTGAGAATGACTGGGAGTACTGTTTAGTAACTGCGAGGGCCCCTTCGGATCCTTGGCCGTTGCTAGGTGTGGCAGCTGACTGATGCTTATGTCTGGTAGTGTGAAATCAGCAATTGCAGTATCTTTCGTAGGGACTTGTAGTAAAGATGGTTGCTGATTTGCTAAGATTGATACATTTAATTCAACCATCCCGTATTGTACAGTTTGGTTCCATTCTCTTTTTTTGTGCTGCTGTGACGTCCAGCTCGAGGCCATGGCTTATATTTCCAGGCGTAGTTTTTGCGGGGAAAAAACTCAGTTTTGGGGGGTATACCTGCGGGGACGTTTACATTTTCCGGTCTTATTTTACTCTTTTGCAGTGTTTGAGCAGTTCCTATTCTTTTCATATACACTGTGGGATTTCTCAACTTTTTTGAAAGCCATTTAGGTCACTTTTGAAAGAGTTTGGACTCCACCAGTTATAGATGGTAATTGATTTGGGTGGTAAAAATTGCGGAGATCTCCAATTAATAGTCACTTACTTCCTCTAAGGCTCCCCAGCAAAAGTGCACTGGCTAATTTCCCTATGTGGGGGTCAGATGTAACTGGCCAGCTAATTGTGAGAACACCAGTGCCAACATGGATATGATGATGGTCCCTTAAGAGTACTTTGGTATATTACACAAGAGAGCAAATGGCATTAAAGTTCGCTCCAGGCAGTCAGGGCAACTCAACTAAGAGACAAGCAGCCTTATTATTGGCCTACCACCACAGGCCATGTAAAGTCCCTACAGGATTTTGAGATTTGGGGGAAAAGGCATAAGAATGTCTCAAATCTTGTAAGCTGTCTCCTCAGGATCCTCCAGACCTGTAAGCTGTAACCAGCTGAAGATCACCTCCTTATGGTAAAAATTACATAGGCACCAGAGAGGCTGTGAATCTAAAGCCGCTCTTGACACAGGCACAAAGGCACTGGCACTGGGCAAGGGTGGGGTCTTCTGGGTACAACCCTTGCAAGCCGCGCCTGGCGCTAGCCGGGCGCACACTCCAACAGTTAGCTACAGCTGTGACGTCCGTGTCTGTTTGCATCCTTTCCTTGAGCTTTGCTTTGCTTGCGATGCACCCAGGACCTGAAGGAAGGAGAATGAATGCGAGCAGAATGCCACCAGCCGACACCAGCCACGCCAACGGGGATGAACAGCTGGGACAATCAAACCGAGGCCAGAAACAGCTGCGGTGACATACACGGAGGTTACACGACCCACAGTCACCCACCGGATCCCCGCCTCCGACCTCGGCTCCAGGCACAGCTCGGCACGGCGTCGGCTTCGGTAGAGAAAGGCAAAAGACTGAAGCCAGAGACTGCTACAGCGGCGTTCTCCAGGCGTTGTCAATATTCGCAGTTGGTTTCAGCAGGAACGTGAAGCGGACCGAAGATGCAAGAACACCCGAGATGGCGTGGAACAAGGAATGAGGAACGAGAGCTGGCATTCAGTTTTATGTAAACAAACAGACACTTTTATCAAGACCACTTTTTCCCCAGAAACTCAAAATCGAGCTCTTTTTTGGCTATTTTCACAGTCACATCCAGGGGAATCCACACACCATGGATGCATTTAGAATCCTCAGGATGTTGGGAAAATAGGACGCAGATTTGGCATGAATACCTTATGTGCGCCAAAAGTTATGGAGACCTAACCAACAACTGCTCCAAATAGCCAAAAATGGGCTCCGCTCTGGGGGTGGAGGCCCAGCAGTTAAGGGGTTAATGTATCACATTAAATACAAAAATAATGCTTTAACTTAAAAGTCAGTTTATTTTACATTTTTAAATGAAAGTTATATCCGATTGTACCAGACAACCTGCAGGGGTAGAGCTCATTAAAACTCAAAAGTGTTTGAGTGTATTTGTTTACATGATTGTGTATCTTGTTTTGTTTTCTTTGTATCAATAAACCAGTGCAAGAATTGGATGTGTGGAGTCAAACTTTGTTGACATTTGTAAAGACTAACCCAACCTGCAGTGCCATGAAGAACTCAACAATTTGCAAACAGTGTGTGTTACAGGTGTGTATGATCATTCAATGTTCAGTTACATGTTGTTAGAGGTGCAAAGCAAATTGTAAGATTGTGAACTTGCTCTGCTAACATATCTTCCTCTCTGCAAAACAAGATCTCAACTTCACATTACATAAATCCTCAGAGCGTCCCATTCCCTTCAATATGCAGGAAGAACCGCCTCCATACCTGCCAACTCACACAGTGCCACCGTGTGACACAATATTTGCTCCGGTCACACGGTGTCCCGGTGAGCAACCAATATCACACAGTGGCAGGGAAAACAAACAAAAAACCACTGTAAATAGTGGTTTTCCAGCTCGTTTTCCGAGGCTTTGAACTGCGGATGTCCATTAAGGGGTGTGAAAACATCCCAGGACATCAGCACCAGCCTAAGCAAGCTTTTTCTTGTGGGGGCAGTTTGTACGTGGGGTGGGGTTCAAAAGTGCCTTTTAGGTACTTCTCAGCACAAGGCCCCACCCCCTTCAAGGCCACACCCCCTTCAAGGCCACCCCCTCCTCACATGATGAGATTGTTCAAGTTGCCAGGTATGCCAATCCCATTGACAGGTGGTAGGTCAGAGGCTATTATCAGATAAGGTAGAATAGAGTTTTTTCCACACATCAGATTGCAACAACAAATACTTAAGCTTCTATAGGTAAGCAAAGTTTTACTATACATAACACCACATATATATCTTCAAGGTAAGTAGATGTGGAGTTAAGAATAGTAAATTTATATTTTAACTTACATTCTTGATATTGTGGTCCTTAATATTTTTGACACAATATTATGTCCACACAATATTTCTGTTACCAATAATCTGTCAATGATCCTCTTATGTCTGGCTCAGGATAGGGACATCAGGACTAAGCACAGAAGCTAGACACCCTTTGGGCTATACTGTACCCATTGCCAAAACATCATATGATTTTGTTACTCCCAGTCAGGAGATGTTATCCAAGTTGTTCCCCTTCTACTGTTCCCCCCTTTTTCTACCCCCACCCTCACTCTATACCTTCTCTGGGCTTCTCATACAAGTCCACAAGACCAGTGGAATCAGCGAAGGTGCCAATATAACCTCTCAAACCACAGAGTCAATGAGGGCCCGAATGCCTAAGATTGATACCCACAACTGCTAATGCTTAAAATAATATGTTGAACTGATTGGGGAATCCACGCCCCAGCACTATGGCTCACCCTTTTAGAAAGGCTTCATATCAAGGATACCAATATATGCCTCCTTCAGGAGACATATCTCCGTTAAAGGTTAAAATCAAAGTTGTCTACCAGGAAATATCTCTCTTTTAACCCTAGCAAGTATGCTGATGTAGCTATAACGCTACTTTCCAAATTCAAGGGTACCATCCTAGACAAACACACAGAGATTGCAGGTAGGATGCTCTCCTTTTATCTCTCCAAATATGGCCACTCCTTCACTCTTCTCCCAATCTATGCCTGCAGGTATGTCCAAAAGACGTGCCTCCGCGAGGCCCTTCCCCTTGTCATGACATTCCCTGACAGGGATAGTTTGGCAGGTAGGTATTTTAATACCGCACAGGACCCAACATGGGACAGATCAGCTGAAGATGGGGCCGGACAAGTTCCTTGTCCCCTGAGGAAGTCAAATGGCTGTCAGGCTGACAAGCTATCAAGTCTGTCTGACATCTGGTCATCTGGCAACTCCTAAACTCCACCACCAGTGACTGCTCCTTCTCTGCGTCTCGACATACCTATACCACCCTAGATTACTTCCTAGGCTCAGTATTCGGTCTGACACCACTTAGGTCAAAAAGATGACCTGTGCCCTTTTTGACCACTCGCCTATCACTATCGCCATTAAAATACCTTGCTGGCCATTGCTGGGGGCTGAATGACAGACTTCCTAAAAATGACTCCCTCAGAGAGGAGATAGTGGGAGTGCTTCACACGTATTTAAAACGCAATCACACCCCACAAACCCACGTCTCCACTTCATGAGAGTTGCTTAAAGCAGTGGTCTGTGGAGAATTTATAGCCGCAAGACACAATAGGGACAGGAGAGAGAAGAGGTTAAAAACTGAGAAGAAAGTATGGGATCTAGAGATCACTCATAAACTGATGAGGTCACACAAAACGTGGCAGCACCTCACTACCGCCAAAAATCAACTTAAGGCTTTGGATATGGATAAGGCCCTTTGGGACCCCTCCCAGTTTACAAATGAGTTACTACCTGCTTTGAGATGGTGGAAAAACATAAATGTTTTGCAACTGGAGTTCAGTCACAAAACATAAATACATACCTTAAGCAATCAGAATTTGGCTGAAACACCCTTAAAACTAGCCATCCAAATAATGATTCCTTAATGTTTTTAATGTTTCCTAAGCTCACTTATCAATTCCATAAAACCTTTTCCGAAACTTTAAATGGATTAAGTACATTTAAGGGGCCACAAACCCTCAGATTTACTAAAACTCAGAGTGTGCAACAGTAAAAATACTTTGCACTTCAGGCCCTTAGTGAGGATGGTATCACGTACCAATGTAGTGAGCATTGTTTTTAATCTCTACAGTTCTGCTGAAGCAACTCATTGTAACCATCTGCTTTTCCACCACTTCCAATGAGCACTATTAAAATGTTCCTTCCAGAGGGGCAAAGGGCAGAAAGTAAAGGGTGTCTTTCATATTTGTGCCTGTTAAGGCTCAGAAGGGTCTAGATGAAAAGACTGTGGGCCTCATGTACTAAAATTACGTTTGGTAAAAGTGGTTTTAATTTGCACACTGACTGTTACTGAATGAATATGTATTTAACAATCCGGCCTTTGCCTTACTAAGTCAGTTCACAAAACACAGAATTCTAGTGGGTCGGAATTCGACCTGCCTCATAAATATTGATGTGGTAGGTCAGAAAATGTGGCTCACTACAATTGGCTACTATCACAGGCATGGTGGCCTGGAGGGGTCAGCTGATCACAAGGTGATTGATTGTCAATAAAGCAGTCTTTTTTTGTTTAATGCAGCCCATTTTCCTAAATAGAAAACAGGATGCAATTAAGAGGAAAAACGAAATGCTGTACAAAGATGATTTATTAATAAACAGTGATAAACAGTGGTACAATGGGCCTCCGCCTATTCCTCAAGAAATGTTTTTATTAACGTTCACAATGGGGAAGGGGTTCTTTGGGGGCCCCTTCCAGTTTGCAAATGGGTTATCACCTTCTTTGAGATAGTGTTAAAATATTAATTTGTTGCAAACCTTTAGTTTGCAAAGCATTATTATATATCATAAAGAATCGGTATTTGAAAGTTGTACTTTTAACACGCCTCTTCAAAATACCAATTCGTAATGGTTTCCCTAAACCCATTTAACAATTCATAAAACTTTTCCAAATTGTGAAATTGGCTTTGTACTTTATAACAGGGTTTAGCAGTTGCAAATGCCAAAACCTTTAGTATATGGGGTCCCCTGTCCTGTGCTCCTCATACCTCTTTTGATGACCTTCATTTGTCTCTTTCATCTTTGTGTTCTAAATACAGTTTTGCACAGTTTTAGTCAGAAATCCACCCTCACCCATGCCCAGTAAAACCCATTCACATTAGTTAGAGCTCTGCCGCTCCTGCGTAGACCTCAGATCATATATTAAGAATTGTTGCATTGCAACCATTCCTGTGGGCTGCTCTTCTGACACTCTGGGATGGATCACAAGAGCACATACTACTGGTCGGTGTGTCGTGTTCAGTATCTGTTACAATAGGTTGCTCTTTTGCTGCTCTTGTGTAGAGCCCCCCACCTCTCCATCAAAGACATGCACTGGCTCTCTGTATAAAGCCTCTTCTAAAAGCATGCTCCAAAACTATTCTTGGCTGGACCTCAGGGCATATTTAGTGGCTCATTGTATACCTTTCATTTCCATGGGCTGCTCCTATCCCATTCCTTGGTGGTCCTCTTAGAGCAGATAGTACAATGGGTTGTATGATCCCACTACAAATGGATTGCTCCTCTGCTAATCCTAGATAGAGACTCAGAGCTTATACTAGCATTGGTCGGGTACTTCATATTCCTTTTGGTTGCTTCTCTTCCTCTCCTTATTTGACTCCCCTCAAGTATGCATCACAATGCTAGATATGCAATGCACAATCTTAAGCAATGTTTATTCACCATTCCTGGGGGAAACTCCAGATCTTATACTACTATTGATTGAAAAATGCCAACTGCCACAGTTGCTTCTCTGTTGCTCCTGGGTAGCCCCCAGAGCATATTCAGTGACTTGCTGTATAATGGCCATTCCTGTGTGCTTCTCCTCTGCTTTCCATGGGTAAACCTTCTACAGCACATACTATGACGTGGAGCAAAATGCCCATCCCTAGTGGGTTTGAACAGTGGCACCTACAATGATAGTAGTGGATAGTTATGCTAGCTAGAGTCAAATGCTGTAAGTAGCATGCCCTACAGACCCAGAAGTTGGTCTTGAACCAGATTTTTATATATGTGTGCTCATAGACAAGTTCAAGAGGAGTATTATACAGCGTTCACCTAAAATAATAAGGAGTGCATGCCGAAAGAGTTGAAGCAAAGCATATTCCTTTGTTTTTTTCCCTCTATTTAATTAATGTTCTGGGTGCTTGGGTGCACCAACAGGATACTAAAAACAGGACACAGGAAGCAGGAAGTTAGAAGCAGTAAGGAGTGCTGGCAGGTAGCAGCTTTGAGAGCTGCAGTTTCATTTTGTTGCTCTGCCGCTAAACTACCTGCTGCAGCTTGTGGCATTCTCTGGCCTTCCGGGGCCTCTGTGCTCCCACCTTGCTGAGCAAAGGCGGAGAAGAAAGCATAGAAAGGAAGGGAACGCATCTCTAACTTTGTAGACTTGGCTCAGTAGGATTGCATCCGAGTGGGGCATCTGTATATAGTGGTACTTGCCGGTGTCTCTCCTGATCTTCACTGATGCAGAGTCTTTGGTTTTATGACTTAGCCCCCCACTCCTGGGGTGCCAGGGTGTGCTGGCAAAGCAACCTGGAGTCACGGCCCATTGTTTCAAGGGGGGGAGTACGAGGGAGTAGGGAGCTGACTTGCTAATTATATTAAAGCTCCTCTGGAGATAAGAAGAGCTGGACTTTTCCAGCAATTTTCTCCTCTACACAAGCCCTACTCAATACCTTGCATCTGCTTCCTCACTTGTTATCTCTGTTTTGCCTCACTCATCTCTCCATTTTCAGGAGGAGCAATAGTAATTTCCTGTGGGTGGTGAAGGAAACCTAGAGCACTGAAAGTAGAGGAAAGTTAGTTTTTCAAAGATTTTCCTTATCATGACAGTTAAGAATCTTCGAAACCGGTTCATTCAGCTTATTAGGCAACCTGTGGCCCTTTCAAGTTTAAGGAAGGCATAAAAAATCTGGTTAATAGACTCCTCTGATGACCTCCCTGCTATCCCAGTCTTTTTCCCTAAGGTAAGGCTTTGGGACGAAGATCAGGTAGTGCCTCTCAAGAAAGATAGTCCAAATCTTGCTACTTGAATTAAAAACTCTCCATGCAATGTAGCCACTGAAGTTAATTAGGGATAAAAGCTTTGACTAAGCCCAGAGGCATCATGCAATTTAGCCATTAAAATCAATCCTGTACTTAAATTTCGACTAAGCCCAGAGGCTCTACCATTGGACTGTTCCTTTAAGACTACTAATAAAATATGTGAAGATCTACCTCTGGACTTTGCTCTTCCAGACAAAGAGCTGAGTTAACTGTCACTATGCAGGAACAACATATCTACAAATAAAACCAAAAAACCCCACTTAATCTATTTAATAGACCCAAAGCTAGGAAACAGTTTCAACAGATGACTTTTCCCACTTGCCTGATTTTCCTTTAACTATTTCCTATCATTCACCTGAACATTATGTGCTTCTTTATGATGCTCTCCAAGTCCTTGAAAGAATCTTAGAGTCAATGATACAGCTCTTTCAAAAAATGACTAATTCAGATCACATTCTGGCAACTTAACCAGCAATTTTAAAATGCCTCAGCTCACAAAAAGCGGCCTCCATTGAGGAAGCATGCCCTAGGACTCACACAAGTTGTCATAGGAAGGTAAACACCTCTCAAGATAAGAATTCGACATATAAAAGATGATGGTCCACACAAGCAGGAAAAACATATGTGAGTGTCAAAAACAATAATGAGTCTAACGCTCAATACACTGTTTTCTCTTTGCAAAAGCTTTTCTCAGATTAGCAGCAGCTTCTCATTCATCTCTTCAGTCTGCAATAGGCATGATCTCCCCTCCTTATTTTCCCATTTTTAAGCAGCCTCTTTCATCGAAGGAAAGGGCAGCTCGATCAATTGATAACCTGAAATACAATCCATTCCAACAAAATCTTTTGCTGATGAATCATCTTCTAAAAAGGTGGGAAATAAGAAAAAATTTAAATGCAGAATCACCAGAAAAGAAACCACAGATAACTTTCAAAGTAATCAAAGACATAAATGGTAAAAACGGAAACAAAGAAATGCCAGAAGCAATACTAGACCAAACCTCTGTACCCCCTAATTTTCCCTCCAAATCATCAGGCGTCAGAGTTTAGAGTCAGTTTTCATACTTTTGAGAGTACTCTCTCCTCCTCTGAAGCTACTCAGATAGTAACAAATTGTAAGAAAATAAACATAGTAATGGAAGAAGTTCTCCATTGCCAGTGCTCTTCAATAAGTGAGATAAGAGACCTGTTTCCAATTGATAATAGCACTTTAAATAGGCAAAGACTATTACGTCTTTTGCATGTATACCCCCAACTTCACTCACTCTCCTCTGCAGTAGAAAAATGTGTTAATTTTCAAGAAAGACAAGACCTTGCCATTATGTGAGTTGAATTCTGGTCAAATTTGAGTCCCTCAATAATCCTAAGTAATAGCAATGTTTGATATAAAAATGGTTATAATGTCCGCAATATCCCATATTCAATCACAAGGAATACTTAAAGTCTTGTCACTAACACTGCATTCTCTAGCCTTTTTAGCAACTCCACCTATTTGCTCATTCCCTAAGGTTTACTCTGATTCACCTGTACACATTAGCCCAAATGGTAGACAAATTAAATAACAGAGAACGGAATCAGCTGGAAAAATTGCTTCTCTTCTCGACCTGAATCCTTCAATCATCTGTCTGACCTGGCTTACAGGAAATCTTACTTTAGATTAATTTCTTACAGTAGATGTTCAGCCTGAATCCATCACCAAAGGTCACACAAAGGGGTTCTCACCACCTACTAACCTATACTGGGTATACAAGATTATGCTTTGCCCTCCATGTTCTGTAGTATTAAATACTTTTACGTAAAGGTGATGCTTCTTCCTAGTAAAGTGTGTGTGTCTATGATATTGTGTATGACAAACTAGGTAAGTTACTGTTACCACGGTATCCATGATCCTTTTCTAGGGATTGTTAGTAAACCAAAATAACTCTATTTCAATAACACATTTTTTAGTGTTCTGCAGGGCTACAATAACCAATCTTTCACATTCATCGCTGGTGCATTGAACAAAGTTCACCTGTGTCACCCGTGGGTGGGAATGTACATCTTGTAGAGTTGCACCAGAGTCATAAGTTATACAGCAACACTTAGGGGTCGATTCCGATTCGGGACGGAAAAAACACCGACCGACTCGGATCCGGAAATAATACCGACCGACACGTACCTGTGGCGCCCGACACGCCAAGTACGATGCAAGGCGTGCAAAATCCGACCGACACGTACCGAACCCAAGTCGACCGACCGAGCCGCACGGAAAACAGCAATCCGGTCGGAAAAACACGCGAATCCAACCGACCGACACGCACCCGGAACAAATCCGACCGAAACGTACACGCGAACTCCAAACCGCAAAGTACGATGCAAGGCGCGAAAACCACGAGCGAGTCGGACGGAGGCCAAGCCGTACGACCGACACGCATACAAAACCGAGCCGAAGCAACACAAAACACCGCGACCGACGCGTACGCAGCATAGAAAACTGCACATACACAGCGTGAGCAGAAACGGAGAAGACCGTGCGAGACAAATGCAGGGTCCGACTCTGTCACAAGAACGATTCCAACATACACAGACAGTACAAAGGAAAAATCACCCAAAAAAGGCCAAACAAGCAATTACCAAGCCAATAAATACTGGGGGGGTGGGGACAGAGAACAAAGACACACCCACAACTCCACCCATATAAAGGACACAAATCACAACCATGAGCCTTTGCAAATGCCATTCCACTGCCAGCACCCAAGAGAAAGCAACCACACACCCACAGCTCATCCCTCACACAAGCCACACACCATCAGCACACCAACAAATACCTACCTCACATACACCCAGCAAAACACACACTCACACACCCTCACCTGCACACCAACACACACATCACTCACCATCACCACCCATCACCATGCCCCCCAAGAAGAATCCCAAGTTCCTAGATTGTGAATTGGAAGTCATGGTAGACGAGATCCTCAGGGTAGAGCCACAGCTGTTTGGCACACTGGTCCAACAGACCCCCATCTCCCAGAAAACCAAGATGTGGGAGAGGATCATCAACAGGGTGAACGCACAATCACCATGTCGGCGCACAAAGAGCGACATCCAGAACAGGTGGTATGACGTGCGCAGGAGGGTGCGGGACCTGCTCAAAAAGACTACATCAACAGCCAACACACCGGCAGTGGCCCTCCTGCCAAGCCAATATACCTCAGGCCCTGGGAGGAGAAGGTGCGGGCCATCCTTCCGCCAGTGAGCGTATATGGACTAGAGGACATCCCAGAGCCTGGTGAGTACACAACAAATGTACACAATATACTGCCACAAAACACACACACATCACTGTCAAGGGGAGAGTCAAACCATGCACTCATAGCAATTACACAGCAACCAGAACAGAATCATCCCAAAATGTGTATGTCAGTCAGATAAACACAACGCATGCCATCAAAAAAGTCACATCCAACTGTGCCATCACATGTACAAACACAACTACAACTACAGCTAGGCAGTGGCACAAATAGAACTAACAAACACATCCAGACATGTAGCCACCACAACAACACCAACACACAGTGAAGACCACTCAAAGGAAGGAATTCTGTGTATGCTGGCCAAGTCAGTGTAGCCAATAGCATCATGGGAGTCGCAGTCACACATATTGCCCCCCACAACTGTCCCATCAACACCACCATGAACCATGCGCACATCACAGGGAGTGGAGAAGGACTCACAAGATGGCTGACACTGGCAACTGCTGTGGGGAGCACAAGGCCCTGCTGGCAACTGTGCAACAACAAACAGCAGGACACCACTGACTGACATCCTGAGAGACAACTTCCACTCCCTGCAATGCAAGCACGTTCCATGGTGGGATATCTGGCTGGCTGGGTGGGAAGGAGGACTTGCAGCACTGACCATAGTCACAAGCACCTCCCCTCACACACACCCCAACACAAACTCCACAGAACCCACCTGGTAGAATGCAATGCCCCCATCCTAACACAAGATCCCACAAAGAACCACCACCCTGGGTTATGTTGTGTGAAGCACAGGGACACTCTTGGGACTCTTAGCCAAACAACTGCCAGGACAACACTCCCAGCCATCCTGTCAGCACAGCCACCCCACCCCACAGGGAAGCAGAATCAAAAGGAAGGAAGCATGGGCATGCTGGGAAGGGGGTGGAGGCAATAGCATGATGGGAGTCGTAGTCACTGATCTTGGTCACCCCCACAACTGTCCCATCAACACCACCCTGAACCATGCTCACATCACAGGGAGTGGAGAAGGACTCACAAGATGGCTGACACTGGCTACTGCTGTGGGGAGCACAAGGCCCTGCTGGCAACTGTGCACCAACAAACAGCAGGACACCACTGACTGACATCCTGAGAGACAACTTCCACTCCCTGCAATGCAAGCACGTTCCATGGTGGGATATCTGGCTGGCTGGGTGGGTGGGAAGGAGGACTTGCAGCACTGACCATAGTCACAAGCACCTCCCCTCACACACCCCCAACACAAACTCCACAGAACCCACCTGGTAGAATGCAATGCCCCCATCCTAACACAAGATCCCACAAAGAACCACCACCCTGGGTTATGTTGTGTGAAGCACAGGGCCACTCTTGGGACTTTTAGCCAAACAACTGCCAGGACAACACTCCCAGCCATCCTGTCAGCACAGCCAGCCCACCCCACAGGGAAGCAGAGTCAAAAGGAAGGAAGCACGGGCATGCTGGGAAGGGGGTGGAGGCAATAGCATGATGGGAGTCGTAGTCACTGATCTTGGTCACCCCCACAACTGTCCCATCAACACCACCCTGAACCATGCTCACATCACAGGGAGTGGAGAAGGACTCACAAGATGGCTGACACTGGCTACTGCTGTGGGGAGCACAAGGCCCTGCTGGCAACTGTGCACCAACAAACAGCAGGACACCACTGACTGACATCCTGAGAGACAACTTCCACTCCCTGCAATGCAAGCACGTTCCATGGTGGGATAACTGGCTGGCTGGGTGGGTGGGAAGGAGGACTTGCAGCACTAACCATAGTCACAAGCACCTCCCTCACACCCCCCAACACAAACTCCACAGAACCCACCTGGTAGAATGCAATGCCCCCCATCCTAACACAAGATCCCACAAAGAACCACCACCCTGGGTTATGTTGTGTGAAGCACAGGGACACTCTTGGGACTTTTAGCCAAACAACTGCCAGGACAACACTCCCAGCCATCCTGTCAGCACAGCCAGCCCACCCCACAGGGAAGCAGAGTCAAAGGAAGGAAGCATGGGCATGCTGGGAAGGGGGGTGGAGGCAATAGCATGATGGGAGTCGTAGTCACAGCTCTACATCCCCCACCACATGGCCCAGCAAGCTCACACTCACGCATGCACATCCCACAGAGAGTGGAAAGGCCCATTAAAGATGTCTGACACTGTTGCTGTGTCGTGGGGAGCACAAGGGCATGCTGGGTACTGCACACCAACCAACAGCAGGACACCACTGTCAGCCATCTTGCCATTGCTCTCACACCCACACACACTGAACTCCCCACAAAAGCAAGTAAGTATGGGAATGCTGGGAAGTGGGGTGGAGGCAATAGCATGATGGGAGTCGTAGTCAGAGACATAGCTCACCCCCACAACTGTCCCATCAACACCACCCTGAACCATGCTCACATCACAGGGAGTGGAGAAGGACTCACAAGATGGCTGACACTGGCTATTGCTGTGGGGAGCACAAAGCCCTGCTGGCAACTGTGCACCAACAAACAGCAGGACACCACTGACTGACATCCTGAGAGACAACTTCCACTCCCTGCAATGCAAGCACGTTCCATGGTGGGATAACTGACTGGCTGGGTGGGTGGGAAGGAGGGCCGGCTGTCAACCAAACACAACCAATGCAGACCATGTTCACACCCCAAAAAATACATAGAAATGCCCAAATAATGCAGGACAATGTGCCACACCAATATCAACCCCTGACTGTGACGACTTAGGACAATGCAATGTACAGGCCCGCACCCAGAGGCACAGTCACAACTGTCATGTGTGTCAACCATTGATGCCTGCAGAAACATAACATACATTGTGTGTGTCTCCCAAAAACAGGTGATGATGGGGACACAGCAGCAGACGCTGAGGAGTCCCAGTCCCAGGCTCAAGAGGATGCGGAGCTCACTGGCGTCGTACAGCCTCTGTCCTCCTCGGACGATGAAGACCAACCTGGCACATCCGGTGCAAGTCTACATGCAGCACCAGCAGGACCACCAGCTGCAGCACCAGCAGGACCACCAGCTGCACCCCCTGCACCCACCCCTCCAACGACTGTCACCACAAATACCATCCCTGCCGACATGGACAGAACAAGGAGCAACACCAGCACAGGGACCCTGGACCAACCTGGGGCCATGGACACCACCACCACCACCAACCCCCAAGGTGGTCCAGGGTCATCTGTGCGTGCCACTGCACACACTGCACATGTCAGCAGGGGTGGTGGGAGGGGTGGGAGACAGAGATCGCTGCTTGCAGAGGTTGCTGGTGTGCATGATGACCCCCAACTGGTACGCATAGCTGATGCGTACCAGTCCAGCACCGGAGACCTCAGCCAGGTAGTGGGGCTCCTCAGAGACATGAAACAGCAGCAGGCTGCCCATCATGCCCACTTGGACTCACACATGTCCCACGTGGAGTCACACATGTCCCGCGTGGACTCACACATGTCCCGCGTGGAGTCCAAGTGGGATGCACTGCATGAGATGACGGCGGTGCACAGGGACATTTTACAATGCCTCCGCCAGATGAACAGCAACCAGTCCACACCTCCCTGTGTGCCAACAACATCTGGTGCCGAACAAACTGCAACTGCCACAGGGAGGGAGGATGACTCTGGCGGAGAGTCCCCTGCACCGCAGCAGCCTGTACTTGAGGGGCCCCCCAAGAAGAGGGGTCGTCCGAGGAGGGGCAAGTGAGAGGCCGATGGCCAAGCGCAACTCCCAGGAAGCCTGAACCTGTTCTGGATGTTCACCTTTGTGCACAGACTGTTCACCCTGTTGACGGCAACACTACTCCCACACATTGCATGGGGAGTACAAGTTGGACCAATGTGTCAGACAACTGTGGCCCGATACTGGGGATTCTGTCTACCAGGACTTTCAATTCACCTAGGAACTTTGGATTGCAAGATTTATGTACAGCACTACCCATCCTATGCACTATTCACACAAATGTATCACAATAAACACACTAATACACCATACTTGCCTCTGTTGTGATTCCAACGTGGGTGCTGTTATGGGGATGATGAACTGCAAAATTACACTGTGTATGCGAACTGCAACAGCAAGGACAACACAGGCATGTGAGTAAAGGCAACGTGACACATATGAGGGAGACACACCACCAGGGCTATACAACACATACACACCTAGGCCATCTGACTCATTGCCTACACTGATGTTGCCAGGGAAGACGGTGCAATGCACAGACACCACACCCATTCCCAGTTGTAGTCAAGTAGCCCACAGGTGCAGTAAGCAAATTGCAGTCAAATGTGTGACCACAGACAACGCACATCACAAAGTGAAGCACAGGTTTATTACACAGTTGCAACATGTCGTAACCACTACAGATGCAAGGTAATCCCACCTGGCAGCGGGCACACAGTCAACAACTGTAGACGGAAGGAAGTCCATGGGTGTGGCGCACATCACCTGTAGGGACACAACAGCTACCAGCCTGGAAGTGCAATCACGTCGTCGGTGGACACAGTTGACCAAACGAATCTGAAAGTACCCTGTGAAGGACAGAAATGACACACAGTCAAAAGCAATGGAGTACAGGACAGAACAGCAAAACTCATGCACAATACATGTTACAAGATACCCACCCAGAACCAAGTTAGCATGTCAACACTGTAGGGGAGTACAGCCCACCTGTAAGCACACATCGCAACACACATCCAGTCAAGTAGCCCATGGACACACTCCAACAGCACCAGAGCACCATCTACACATCATGCCAACTCACATCATTGACATGACACCTCAGGATACTCACATTCAGCTAAAGAAGTTGGTGATGAGCTGTGTGCGGACATCACCATCATCATCATGTTCATCATCGTCACTGGCATCGTGGTCCAGGCCAGGATCCTCCACAGGTGGCGGATGTTGGTCATTGTCATCCTGGATGAGAGGCAACTCCTTCCGCACTGCCAGGTTGTGGAGCATGCAGCAGACGATGATAATCTTGCACACTTTCGCAGGGGCATATGGGAGGGACCCTCCGGTCTTGTCCAGGCAGCGGAAGCGGCTCTTCAGGAGACCAAATGTCCGCTCAATCACTCTCCTGGTCCGACCATGTGCCTCATTGTAGCGCATCTGGGCTGGTGTCACAGGGTTCCTGAGGGGTGTCAGCAACCACGGCATGTTGGGGTATCCCGAGTCACCTACGGACAGACAAGTGCACATTAGCTGACTTGGAAAAGTGGGCGGAATACTACAGATCAGATCACACACAATGGCACAAAGTCAGTACACACCGACAAGCCAGGCACGCTGGTTCTGCATCTGTGCCATCATCCTGGGGATGCGACTACTCCTCATCACAAAGGCATCATGTGCTGAACCAGGGAAACGGGCACACACGTGTGTGATGGTCATGTCTGCAAGACACACCACCAGTGCATTGACCGAGTGGTAGTGCTTGCGGTTCCTGTAGGCCTGCTCCTGGGCCTGTGGTGGTACCAAAGCCACATGTGTCCCATCAATGGAGCCAATGACATGCGGCATCCTCCCCACGGCATAAAAGTCACTCTTCACGTCAGTGAGTCGTCGCAGTCTAGGGAAATAGATGTACCGGTTCAGGAATAGCAACATTGCCGCCAAAACATCGCGGAGCACACGGCTCAACATGGTCTGTGACATCCCACCAGCAGTCGCCACAGTATGTTGGAAGGTACCAGTGGCAAAAAAGTGTAGGGCTGCCATCACCTTCACCTTGGGGGTCAGCGCTGTAGGATACGGCCGGCCAGGCTGCAAATGTGGGGACAACTGCACTGCCAAATCCTCAATCAGATGCGTGGTGAAGCGGTACCGTCGGATGCTGTCCCGTTCCACCATCGTTGCCAGGTCTGGGAATGGTCGATGGACAGCAGGAGCCCTGCAGTGCAGAGGAGAAGTAAGCAAGATTGTCAGTCACCCCACATATGCGGCATTGAACACACTCAATATCCCAACATACATCATTATGAGGCACAACTACATGAAGTGTGCAGTTCCGTAAGGACATGTATGGTACATACATGGCCAACATCTGTCAACACGGTCCAACAGGTGGCATCAATTAGTCCCAGGTTGGCCCATTGGATATCATGAGGCCGTGTCACAGTTCCCATCTCCTGCTGCCGTGTCACAATCACCCCCCACAGTGACATGTGAGGATAGATGTGCCCCAGGCACCACAACTCAACGACAGGTACATTCCCAGGGACCCTGTATTGCCACATGGACACTGGCATTACATGGAGTATCATGTATACACCACAGCAAAACAACCATGACCCCCACAGGTAGTGGTCCCACTTGCCACGGCAGGACAGACATGGACGTCTGTGACACACACACGCACAACATCAAAGTCCATGCACACACAACCTGGATGTGGAGACTGTCTCCCATTGTGCACATGAAATCAGAGACATTGTAAACACTACATGCACAAAGACTGTGGAGGACCATCACTATTGTGCCACTGGGACACCCTGGCTCAAACATACCATCCCACATGGGACTCACGGGGTATGTGACATGACATACACATACACCACCGTGAAATGTGACCATGGCACATGCACAGATATGAACAGTTGCACATCACAGTGGTCATGTACACGTAACACCCAGGATCCTGTCCCCATTAACACGTGCACAGCCTGGGGGTGGCTGCCCACAGGTGACACCCACAGGACAACATGTACACCAACATACACACAATAGGAAATGCAGCCTTACATGCCTTATGATAAAGTTTGGACAGGCTGTCGTGATGTAGGTGTGCCCCTCACTCCCTGGGAGCTATCTGTGGCTGGCATATGTCCATCTGAGACAGGCATGCTGACATATGCCAGTCACATGTACAGTGATGCGTTGAACAGCAATGGACCGATCGGTGCCCCGGCCGGCACATTGCATTCAATGTGTGCGGGTACGCGTTGTACCCTGTACGCGTTGTACTGCAATGGACCGATCGGTGCCCCCGGCCGGCCCATTGCATTCAATGTGTGCGGGTACGCGTTGTACCCCTGTACACGTTGAACTGCAATGGACCGATCGGTGCCCCCGGCCGGCCCATTGCATTCAATGTGTGCGGGTACGCGTTGTACCCCTGTACGCGTTGAACTGCAATGGACCGATCGGTGCCCCCGGCCGGCCCATTGCATTCAATGTGTGCGGGTATGCGTTGTACCCCTGTACGCGTTGTACAGCAATGGACCGATCGGTGCCCCCGGCCGGCCCATTGCATTCAATGTGTGCGGGTACGCGTTGTACCCCTGTACGCGTTGAACTGCAATGGACCGATCGGTGCCCCCGGCCGGCCCATTGCATTCAATGTGTGCGGGTACGCGTTGTACCCCTGTACGCGTTGTACCGCAATGGACCGATCGGTGCCCCTGGCCGGCCCATTGCATTCAATGTGTGCGGGTACGCGTTGCACCCCTGTATGCGTTGAACTGCAATGGACCGATCGGTGCCCCGGCCGGCCCATTGCATTCAATGTGTCGCGGGTACGCGTTGTACCCCTGTACGCGTTGTACTGCAATGGACCGATCGGTGCCCCGGCCAGCCCATTGCATTCAATGTGTGCGGGTACGCGTTGTACCCCTGTACGTGTTGAACTGCAATGGACCGATCGGTGCCCCGGCCGGCCCATTGCATTCAATGTGTGCGGGTACGCGTTGTACCCCTGTACGCGTTGTACCACAATGGACCGATCGGTGCCCCCGGCCGGCCCATTGCATTCAATGTGTGCGGGTACGCGTTGTACCCCTGTACGCGTTGAACTGCAATGGACCGATCGGTGCCCCCGGCCGGCCCATTGCATTCAATGTGTGCGGGTACGCGTTGTACCCCTGTACGCGTTGTACCGCAATGGACCGATCGGTGAGCACCCATTGACAATGGGCTTGCCTGGCAACGGACGCGTTTTCGAATTTCGAACGAGTCGGTTGCTGGAAAATCAGTTGGTCACCCACAACAATGTTGCAAAATCATGTATGTCATGAAGTTGAAGATTTGAAGGATGCTGTGGGCGTGTTTTGGTGCTGCTATTCCATGGATTGGCCAGATTCAGAAGATGCAAACGACTTGGACCTATCACTTTGGACACAAGGGACAGTATCTGCCTCTCCAGCACATATATATTGCTGGCTGTTCCCCTGAGAGCTCACTTGCCTGCACTACATGCTCCAGGACGACATCTGCCACTGCACTGCTGCTGTCTCTGCCCCTCTGGACCCTGCAATGGCACGTACTGTGGAGAGAGCCCCAGCCTTCAGCCTTGAGGAGAACCAGGCCCTGCTGGACAGCCTACTTCCACAGTACAGCAAGCTGTATGGGACACCAGGGGAGCAGGTGAGTGTTCTGTGCACTGCCTTTCTGAATGTGCATATTGTCTGACTAGCAAGGCTGAAAGTCTGCACGCCACTGGCTAGCAGGCTCACTGAGTAGTTGTCACCCCCCATAGTGTGTAGTGACATGCACTGGACAGGTATGGTGCAGTGACAGTGCATTTGAACAAGGTTTTACTTCCCATGCAATGATACCATGTAGTGACGTCTGGCAAACTGTCCATGGGCAGCTTTGCACTGCCTGTGTACATCATGTGCCCCTGTGATTGAGACATGTATATACAACTGTGTCATGCACGGATATGTTGCATGTGTAGTAATGGCCTTTTCACTTTGTCACCCTGACAGGTTAATGCCCATCGGAAGCAGGAGATCTGGAAGGACATCGTCCGGGCCGTCCGGTCCGTGGGGGTCTACAAGCGCCGGATCCGCAACTGCCAGAAGAGGTGGCAGGACCTTCGGGGCTGGACCCAGAGGATTGCACGGGTCCAGCTGAAGCTGTCGCCTCCTCGCAGGAGGGGCGGAACACGGACCCTGACCCACCACGTGCTCCAGATCCTGGCGGTGGTGTTTCCAGACCTGGATGGGCAGCTGAAGGCCAGACAGCAGCAAGGAGGGGGTGAGTCAAAGACTGCACTGTGAACTCTGTATTACATGCTTTGTGCCCTCCTCTGGCCTGGTTCAACTGCCACAGCAGCAGTCATGTTGTCCAGGAGACATGTCCCTCTATTGTGCACTGCCCACTGCTCATCTGATACCCAGGTGTGGCCCTTACATTCAGGGAATTGTGTCATTTGGGACTGTGTCCTTGCAGTTTGCTTCACTAAAGGTGGGGGACAGCATCTGTTTCCCTAACTCTGTTGTGGGCATCATGGGTGGGTCCATTGTTCACACAACGCCTGTGTTCGGACATGTAATCTGCGTGTTGCTTTGATATGCGGTCCACTTGCTGAGCTGAGCCACCACATGTGCCTGGGGTATGTGGCACATGCCCATGCAGCGGGTGGGAACAATGTTTGGGCCCCAGGAGTGTGCAGATTACGTGTGTCACACATACATAGCCAGCTATCCACTGTCCAGGGCTCATCCCTCATTCATGTGGAGCAGGACAGTCATGCCTACTCCAGGCCATGCAATGCACTCTGTACTCCCACTCCCGTGTATCAGCTGACACATTGTGCGCAGTGATTTGACCCCTCAGGTGTCTGCCTCTGTGTCAGTGTGCTGTGGATTAGTTGCCAGGACTGCTGGGGTGTTTCTTGGTAGGGGCTCAGCATGCCCCTGGAGATGTGACCATAGGAGACGATACTTGTGTGTCACATAGGTGTTTGATCAGCTGCCCGTGCAGACTGGGGTATGCGAATGTGAAGTTCAGGCAGCTGTTCCCCATTCACAGCAGATTGTGAGGGGCTCAGGTTCAGAGGGTAATGTCACAGGTCTCCCATATGTCCAATAGGTATGACCTGGACAGATGAGGGTTAAGATGATGTGTTGTGTGGGGGATGTACATGTGCACTTGTGCAGCTCCAGGACTTGCATTCCCCATGACCTACTATTGTGACACAGTGCATAGTGTTGTTGTCTGGCTGCCAAGTCATACATCACTGAGACAGTGATGTATGACTTAGCAGTCATGCCTCTGCCATGGCATGTGTCAACTTATTGGTGGTCCTGCAGGGGAGTGACATGTGCTACATGCACACCATTGTGGCGATGGCTATCAGGACATGGGTGCATCATGGTGTCTGTCGCTGGTATGCATCACATGCATTTCCTATTTGACTCTGGGCATCCCTTTCATCCGGAAACCTGTACTGACTCAGTGGCAAGAGCTGTGATGTGTGCATGTCCACATGCCACACCGTGTCCTCTGCACTGTCCAACTACTGTGTACTTGGTGCATGTGTCCACACTGGGGTGTTGCAATCCAACAGACACCAGACAGATGGGTGCAAGGCCATGTGGGATGTGAGTGCCATGCTTGGCATCAGACTGACAATTGGCTTCTCCTGTTCAGTTAGGGCACTTTTAGCAATGTACAACTAATGATGCCAGGGCTTGCTCTGTAATGTGCTGTGCTCACAGTGGTGTGTGCGTTTGGTGCAGGTGACTGATGTCTGTCTGTTTCCCCATTGTTTGCAGATACATCCACGGCCACGGAAGGGGACAGCTCCACGGACCAGGAGGAGCCAGAGAGCCAGACTGGGTCAGCAGCCGAGGAGTGGTCGGAGGGACCCAGTGGCACGGAGGGCGAGGGGAGCCACACCGAGGAGTCCTCAGCACCATCCACCTCAGCTGAGGACCAGAGCAACTCAGAGGATGACTCCCTTATGGAGGCGGGTGTCAGCAGCCACCACACCCCAGCTAGTGTTGCTGTCCCCGCCACCACCAGCACCACCACCGCCCTCCCATCGGCTCCCATTCCCCAGGTCCGTGGAGGCTCCCATGTTCGGGAGCGTGTCTCCTTTGGGCCAGGCACCGCACCCCTGCCCCTGTGTCCCCTGCTGCCCTGAGTGAGGAGTCTGTGTACCTCCTTCGCCAGCTCCATGTAGGGCAGACAGCCATGCTGAGTGTCCTCCATGCGCACACCGCTCTGTTGACTCAGCTGGTGTCGTTCATGGAGGGCATCTCATCGGGCATGTCTGACCTACAGAGGGGCAATAGGTCCATGGACTCCTCCCTGACGGCAGCAGTGTCCCTCCTCAGACAGTCCCTCACCCCTCCTGCCTCTGCTCCATCCACACTCCCCAGCACCTTACCCGTCCCAAGCACACACACACCGGCACAGGCACACACCAGCACACACACGTCCAGCACACAGACACACACGCCACAAACAAAACGCACACGCACGCACAGTCAGGGGACTGAAACCAGACTCACAGGGGATGGGGCCCTGGTACACACACACGCATCCACGGGCACTGCGCAGTCCTCAGTTGCCTCTCCCTCCAAAGCACCCTCCCTTGCCTCACCTGCAACCCCAAAGACCCAGCGCCTCTTCCTCAGTGACCTCAACCTCTTCCCCTCCGATCCAGCTGCTCCAGCATCCAGGGGGAAGAGGAAGCCCCCCCACACGGAGCAGAGTGCCCCTCGCCCCCGGACACCCTCCCCCAGGCGCAGACAGACTGAGGCCCCCACCCGCAAGTCCCCCCGGAGTGGTAAGAGCAAGACCCCGCCGCCGCCCTGCAGCTCAAGCACCAGGTCTCCTTCCTCCATCCCTCAGGCCCCCACTCCACAGGTGCCCCCACCACACCCTGCCCCAGGTTCCCCCACCCACAGATATACCATCCCCAAGAGGATCCGGCCTTCTCCCCCTGCCACTTGCTCTCCCGGCACCACACCCCCGCTGCACTTGTCTGTGCCACTGATGTGGTGAGGGTGTCCTCCCCTCTGTCCAGCCCACCTTGCCTGTTCCCCATTCTCCTCCCCTGGTGGTAGGCACTGCAGTGGAGTCCACTACCACCCTGTCTGACTTGGGCACTGCAGTGGCGGACCTGTCCACTCCATCTGCAGGGTCCACTGCAGTCGTGCCGGCACCCACAACATCTGAGCTATGCCCCCCAGTTGTGCCGGCACACACCATGTCAGACACCTCCACTGCAGTTGTCAGTGGCTCTCCAGCACCCACCACCCCTTCCCTGCTTCCTCCTGGTGAGCCCTGATCCTGTCCCTGCGGTGCCTGGCCTGGTGATGATGGGGGTTTGGACCCCATTGCTAAAATGTTCAAAGTGTGCTTCAGCTATGGACCCCACACTTACCTTTTGGTCACTGTGATGATGGGGGTTTAGACCCCATTGCCACAATGTTCAAAATGTGCTTCAGCTATGGACCCCACAATTACATTTTGGTCACTGTGATGATGGGGGTTTGGACCCATTGCCACAATGGTCATGGCCTGCTTGCATTGTGGGTGCCACACACATATATGTGTGGCACATGTGCTAGGGGGTCACATTGTATGTTCAACGTCATGTTCGGTGTTGTAGGCATTTGACACAGTCTACACACGCTTGTCATGGTGTTGGGGGGATGTCTTCTTCTTGCATTCCCTAGGTTGTGGTGTGCTGGTTGTGTCATGCATTGTCCATCCTATGAGTGGGGGTGGTAGTAGTGGTAGGCATCCAGCCTCCCCTGGCTGAGGGTGGTAGTAGTGGTAGGCATCCAGCCCCCCTGGGTGAGGGTGGTAGTGGTGGTAGGCATCCAGCCCCCCTGGCTAAGGGTGGTGGTAGGCATCCAGCCCCCCTGGGTGAGGGTGGTAGTAGTGGTAGGCAACAGCCCCCCCTGGGTGAGGGTGGTAGTAGTGGTAGGCATCCAGCCCCCCTGGCTGAGGGTGGTAGTAGTGGTAGGCATCCAGCCCCCCTGGCTAAGGGTGGTGGTAGGCATCCAGCCCCCCCTGGGTGAGGGTGGTAGTAGTGGTAGGCATCCAGCCCCCCCTGGGTGAGGGTGGTAGTGGTGGTAGGCATCCAGCGCCCCCTGGCTAAGGGTGGTGGTAGGCATCCAGCCCCCCCTGGGTGAGGATGGTAGTGGTGGTAGGCATCCAGCCCCCTGGGTGAGGGTGGTAGTGGTGGTAGGCATCCAGCCCCCCTGGGTGAGGGTGGTAGTAGTGGTAGGCATCCAGCCCCCCTGGGTGAGGGTGGTAGTAGTGGTAGGCATCCAGCCCCCCTTGCTGAGGGTGGTAGTAGTGGTAGGCATCCAGCCCCCTGGGTGAGGGTGGTAGTGGTGGTAGGCATCCAGCCCCCCTGGCTGAGGGTGGTAGTAGTGGTAGGCATCCAGCCCCCCTGGCTGAGGGTGGTAGTAGTGGTAGGCATCCAGCCCCCTGGGTGAGGGTGGTAGTGGTGGTAGGCATCCAGCCCCCCTGGCTAAGGGTGGTGGTAGGCATCCAGCCCCCCTGGGTGAGGGTGGTAGTAGTGGTAGGCATCCAGCCCCCTGGGTGAGGGTGGTAGTGGTGGTAGGCATCCAGCCCCCTGGCTAAGGGTGGTGGTAGGCATCCAGCCCCCCTGGGTGAGGGTGGTAGTAGTGGTAGGCATCCAGCCCCCTGGGTGAGGGTGGTAGTGGTGGTAGGCATCCATCCCCCCCTGGGTGAGGGTGGTAGGCATCCAGCCCCCCCTGGGTGAGGGTGGTAGTGGTGGTAGGCATCCAGCCCCCCCTGGGTGAGGGTGGTAGTAGTGGTAGGCATCCAGCCCCCCTGGCTGAGGGTGGTAGTAGTGGTAGGCATCCAGCCCCCCTGGGTGAGGGTGGTAGTGGTGGTAGGCATCCAGCCCCCCTGGGTGAGGGTGGTAGTAGTGGTAGGCATCCAGCCCCCCTGGGTGAGGGTGGTAGTAGTGGTAGGCATCCAGCCCCCCTGGGTGAGGGTGGTAGTGGTGGTAGGCATCCAGCCCCCTGGGTGAGGGTGGTAGTAGTGGTAGGCATCCAGCCCCCTGGCTGAGGGTGGTAGTAGTGGTAGGCATCCAGCCCCCCCTGGGTGAGGGTGGTAGTGGTGGTAGGCATCCAGCCCCCCCTGGCTAAGGGTGGTGGTAGGCATCCAGCCTCCCCTGGGTGAGGGTGGTAGTGGTGGTAGGCATCCAGCCCCCCCTGGGTGAGGCTGGTAGTGGTGGTAGGCATCCAGCCCCCCTGGCTAAGGGTGGTGGTAGGCATCCAGCCCCCCTGGGTGAGGGTGGTAGTGGTGGTAGGCATCCAGCCCCCCTGGGTGAGGGTGGTAGTAGTGGTAGGCATCCAGCCCCCCTGGGTGAGGGTGGTAGTAGTGGTAGGCATCCAGCCCCCTGGCTAAGGGTGGTGGTAGGCATCCAGCCCCCCTGGGTGAGGGTGGTAGTAGTGGTAGGCATCCAGCCCCCCTGGGTGAGGGTGGTAGTAGTGGTAGGCATCCACCCCCCTGGGTGAGGGTGGTAGTGGTGGTAGGCATCCAGCCCCCCTGGGTGAGGGTGGTAGTAGTGGTAGGCATCCAGCCCCCCTGGCTGAGGGTGGTAGTAGTGGTAGGCATCCAGCCCCCTGGGTGAGGGTGGTAGTAGTGGTAGGCATCCAGCCCCCCTGGCTGAGGGTGGTAGTAGTGGTAGGCATCCAGCCCCCCTGGGTGAGGGTGGTAGTGGTGGTAGGCATCCAGCCCCCTGGGTGAGGGTGGTAGTAGTGGTAGGCATCCAGCCCCCCCTGGGTGAGGGTGGTAGTGGTGGTAGGCATCCAGCCCCCCCTGGGTGAGGGTGGTAGTAGTGGTAGGCATCCAGCCCCCCCTGGGTGAGGGTGGTAGTGGTGGTAGGCATCCAGCCCCCCCTGGGTGAGGGTGGTAGTAGTGGTAGGCATCCAGCCCCCCCTGGCTGAGGGTGGTAGTAGTGGTAGGCATCCAGCCCCCCCTGGGTGAGGGTGGTAGTGGTGGTAGGCATCCAGCCCCCCCTGGCTAAGGGTGGTGGTAGGCATCCAGCCCCCCTGGGTGAGGGTGGTAGTGGTGGTAGGCATCCAGCCCCCCTGGGTGAGGGTGGTAGTAGTGGTAGGCATCCAGCCCCCCTGGGTGAGGGTGGTAGTAGTGGTAGGCATCCAGCCCCCCTGGCTAAGGGTGGTGGTAGGCATCCAGCCCCCCTGGGTGAGGGTGGTAGTAGTGGTAGGCATCCAGCCCCCCTGGGTGAGGGTGGTAGTAGTGGTAGGCATCCAGCCCCCCTGGGTGAGGGTGGTAGTGGTGGTAGGCATCCAGCCCCCCTGGGTGATGGTGGTAGTAGTGGTAGGCATCCAGCCCCCCTGGCTGAGGGTGGTAGTAGTGGTAGGCATCCAGCCCCCCTGGGTGAGGGTGGTAGTGGTGGTAGGCATCCAGCCCCCTGGCTAAGGGTGGTGGTAGGCATCCAGCCCCCCTGGGTGAGGGTGGTAGTGGTGGTAGGCATCCAGCCCCCCTGGGTGAGGGTGGTAGTAGTGGTAGGCATCCAGCCCCCCTGGGTGAGGGTGGTAGTAGTGGTAGGCATCCAGCCCCCCTGGGTAAGGGTGGTAGTAGTGGTAGGCATCCTGCCCCCCCTGGGTAGGGGTGGTGGTGCGCATTCAGGCCCCTGTGTGCATATGTGGCATTGGTGATGGGCATCCCGCCCCTATGGTGCTGCTGTTGCTGTTGTAAGTATATTCTGCATCCCTCTGTGTGTGTGTGATGTGTCGTGTACGTGTTGTATGTGTTTTGTGGTTGGTGTCTGGCTTACCTTCTGCGCCGTACGCGTCCGTGCCTGTTCCGGTAGTAAATGTAGAATATTGGTATGATCGGGACGAAGGGATTCATGGTTGGTTCGTGTCGTTCGTCCTTCTCGTTGCTTCGCGTCGTCCTCGTCGCTTCGCGTCGTCCTCGTCGCTTCGCGTCGTCCTCGTCGCTTTGCCTCGTCCTCGTCGCTGGCGTGTTCGTCTCGGAGCCGTGGATCGTGTTGTGGCGCGAATCGGAGCTTATGTGCGCCTCTCCCGGATGCTTTGACGTGCCGTGCGTAGTGACGGGTTCGGCGTGTACGGAAAGCGCATCGTACTCGTTCGGCCGGACGGAGCTGCATTTTTCCTTCCGTGCGACTCGATTCGGCGTTTCCGGATTCGCCTCGGTCGGGGAACAGGACCTGGTTTGGGTGAGTACGGCTCGGCCGGATTCTTTGCTGTTGTGCGCATCGTACTTACTCGTTCGGTGTGCTGTACGGATCGGTCGGGAAACAGGCTTTCGCATGGCTTTTTTCCCGACCGAATGCTATTGGGTGCGCCTCCGACCGAGATCGGAATCGGCCCCTAAGTCTAGTGCTTCAAAAGTAGGTACACAACAACACACTGTAAGAACCCTACTCATAAGGACCACGAGACAGACACACAATCTTCCATCCATAGCACTCTCACAGAGTACCAAGCAACCCAGCTGCGAATGGTCTTCAGCACCTCAATAAGTAGGCAAAGTATTATGTACATGCAACAACATAATACAAGTTTTAGGGAGAAATATGAGAATCGCATACTTCCTACGTCTACATGGTAGCCATGTGTAAACGGGTTAGGCTCTTGTAGGAAAGTAGTATCTGCTTTCATGGTTACTCTCACGTTTTGCCTGGTGCTAAGCTGTTATTGACTAGTCTGACTGGGATCCTGCTAACCAGGACCCCAGTCTCTCTGCATTCTCCCCTAAATTGTTATGTTCGGTACTCAGGTACATCCCAGATTGAATACTGAGGTACCCTTATCAGTCCCTAGTATATGGTACTGTAGTACCCAGGGCATAGGTACCCCAGAGGTCCCCCATGGGCTGAAGCATGTATTATGCCACCCATGGGAGACCATTTAAACTGTAACTACAGCCCTTTCATTGCAGCCTGTGTAAGCTGGTGCTAGCACCACTTACAAAAGATATAGGTCTCCTATGTCTAGGGTCACTGCACTTAAAACCTATAAGTCACCCCTATAGCAGGCCTTTACAATCCTGAGGGCAGGGTGATTGGTTCTAAGTGTGAGGGAGCCCCTGAATGAGCAGGACACCCCTACAGCCTACGGAGTCCATTCTCCCGGATTGTAAGTTAAACAGCCATATAACATATAGAGAGGCAGCGCGTAATTGCGCGATGACCATCTTGAAAATTGGCTGCAACGAATCCTATCATGTTTGGGACGGGCCTCCGTTAGGCTCTCAGTGCTCCCGGTACCAGGCTTCTAGACTCGGACAGCACAACATGGCTGCTGCCGACCAGAGTCACGATTCTGCCCTCCTGCTGCTGAGCCAAGCTTGAGCAGGGGAAAGCAGAACAATAGGTATCCTGTCACAGGGAGGTGTGACCACCTCCCAGACAGGATTTAGTGTATTGGGACCAGCTGGGTGCGCTTGCCAGTGCCACTCAGTCTGCATGAGGGTCATATTTGGTGCCTCCTTGCATAGTCCAGTTCAAACCAGCTCTGTGAGCCGTTGGCTCCTGCTCTGGTGCGAAACTGGACAAAGGACATGGGAGTACCCTCCCCCCTGTCCAAACCCTCCCTGGGAGGGTCCCCTGAATCATCCAACCCTTTCCTTATGGTACTTAAGGGCTTACCTGGATGTAGGTCCCTAGATTTGTCCTGGGACACGATTCAATTCAGACACCACTTCAACTTCTACCATCTGGGCACTCTGGACTTCGCTGGACTGGCCTGTGGGCTTTTAAGACACCTGAAGGAATCTTCCTTGTAGTGAAGGAGTCACAACCCTGCATTTGCAGGCACCGCAACTGAGCTGACCGGTCTGCTGAACCTGAGCTCCCACGGACTCCGAAAGGCTCAACAACACAGGTGGTGGTTCTCCATATCTCTTGAGGACTGCCCTGCCCTATCACCAAGTTTAAGGCCAGTATCCCTCGTAAGAGCCGCAGATACGGAACCCCTTTGCACCACGTCGACTTCCTGTTGTAAAGGCTTGTTGGCTTCCTTCCACCAAGATCTTCGGGCTCCAAGTAGCACCAACCTCGAGCATCTCCAGAGACCAGAATCTTTGTCCACACCGCATCGTCTGCACCGTGGCCTGCATCTTTTGGTGAGCTGCTCGAGGTCCTTTTGCAACTCCTGGGCCTCCAGTCTGTGGGTTCTGTTGAGGGTCACCTTTGTTTCTTTTGGGCTCCCTGATTAATTGGGGCCTGCCCTGACTGCCCTGCTTGTGGTGAGTCCCCTGGACCTTGCTGGTCCGGACATTGCACCTTCTTCGACATCCACGTTGTTTGCCGTTGCCAAGGCTTGTTTATGCTCCCAACAGACACAACCCCTCAACTCTTGACATCCGACGTGGTACAGCTCGTGCACAGCTCCTGGTCTCCTACAGCATCATCTGGTCCTCACAGCTGCAGAGTCAAGGTCAAGTCAACTCTCCTGCAACTCCCGACAGAGGTAGGCATTCATCTTCCAGGTCTCCGGGTCACTCTTGAGTAACTCTGTCACCTCTGTTAGCAGGTACTCTTCAACTTGAATCCACCTTCAGAATCCACTGGACACTTTCTCCTGCTCCAGCAGCTGCATTTTCCTGAAGTCCTCCATTGGGTTCGACTGCAGTTTACGACACCAATTTACACCTATGCACCCGGCTTCCCTGATGTAGGTAATGTGGGTACTAGGGTACCCACTGGTGAGGTGGCTCTCCAACCTTCTGTCTTCCACTGGGTTTTTTTCAGGGTCCACTGGGAAGAGTCCTTAATCTTTAAAATTGCAACCGCGACTTACACGTTGACTTGTACGGGTTCTCACACTGCACACGATCTCCGTGGGGTTCCTAGTCACTCACCGTGGGTGGTTCCTTGGGACCCCGACACTTCTACGTCCTCTCGGCCTTGTCCCGACTTGTCATGGTTCTTATACCACTTTCGTAGTATATGGTTTGCCCCCACTTTGTATTCTGTGCTATTTATGTGATTTCTTTGCAAAGTATTGTGTGCATTGTGCATATCTCCGAGTAGGAGATATTTGTATGTGTTAGTGAGTATTCCATAATAAATACATATTTTTATAAATACATTGTGTGGTTCTTTTTCACTTAATCTATACCTATAAGATTGCATTCTGGTAAAACAAGCTGCGTTACACTCCTTCTGGACTAAACCTGAAGGCTGCTCTCCAGAGCTACCACTTAGAGAGCTTTCTAAGGTTGTCTAAGACCTCCGAAATACCCGTAAGGGTTGTGTGGACTGGTGCAGGGTGTCCACTTGCATAAGTGTACATCATATACCAGGCCAACCTCTCACAGCTCTCAATTAAGGGAATTGGTCTGAGATTTATACGGTGTGGTTTTGCGAATTGCATTAAATATATTTGAAGAAAATGTTTCTATTTTTTACATTTTATTGACTACATAAAAAAGAAAGCAACAAAATATACAGTACACTGAATGTCCTTATAGTGGCTAAAGAAGTGAGATGTTCATGAAAATGGGACCTGCAGTGTCATACTGTTACAGTTTGCTGACTTTAGGGTGTACTCTGATAAGCTGCTATACACACTTTATTTTTTTAATTTGTGAGGACTTGAGTTATCTCTCTGACTCAAATGTCACACCATTTTTCAAGTACCAACATGGTACATGGAAATATACACAGGGTCATCGGGAGGGAAGGAGGTTTACAGGATAAGCAACAAGAACAGGGTAGGCAACACAAAAAAGGGCTATAATGCTTTTGTCACTTGCCCAGTCAAAGCTTTTTTTATTCTGGTGGGAGGTTACATGCTAGCATGAACAATCGGGGTCAAGCAATAGACAATGAGACAAACAACATATATCAGGGAAATCAACAGACAATGGGGCAAGCAAAAAATAATGGTGCAAGCAACACAAAAAAGCACTAAGACATGGCTATCGTCGGCTGCATCACAGCAATATTTTTCTGGTGGGAGGGGAAGGAGCAAGCAACAACAGGGTGAGGGTATGATGGGGCAGGTAATGATTGTGGTGTAGGGTTTTTAATGTATAAGCAACAACAATGGGGCAAGCAACACATAAAAGTGCTATTAAGCAGTCAGAGATGGCCGCCTCATCAAGCTTTTGCTTCTCACTGGAGAGGGTGGGAAGATGTGCAAGCACAAATGACGTGCAAGCAACAGACAACAGAGCAAGCAACAAACAATGGGGCAAACAACAAACATCCTGCTGACACTTACTAACCTCCCCAGCTCCCTTCTAGCCCTCTGGAGCCTTCTCCCTGCTTTTGTGGCGTTAGCTGGGTATAAGGTCAAATAAGACAAGAGCAAAACCCTCCACATATCAAAGACTAGAATGAAGGCGGCCATACAGGGCAATCAGTTTAGTTGGAAGCCGTCCCATCTCAAATACTTGGGAGTCTATGTCAACAAAGGTTTAGCATGCATGATACCAGGTCATCTTGATCCGCTCATTGAGCGTACCATGGCACATTATGCCAAGTGGAGACACCTCAATCTCTTGCAAAAAGTGATGGATGGAATGCTTGAATTAATCTCAGCCACTAGCCATTACTAGGGTTGCATCACAGTCCGTCATTATTTTGCACACCAGGTTACCTCCCTCCGAATTTCTCCTATCTAGCTCTTGTTCCAGACAGTTATTTTTACTGTCTATTACTGTTGGGCAGGGACTCCTGGCACTTATGTAACCATATGGCTGTTGTTATTTAATACACTGTCACATTGTATTTGTATCTCTCCTTTGTGAAACCTAAATAAATATATTACAAAAAGGTGTAAGGGTTCAGACCATCCAGAACAAAGCTACCAGGCTGGTCCTCAACCTCCTTGCTGGTCTCATGCCATACCACATCTACAACTACACTGGTTCCCTATAAATCAGCATGTACAGTTCAAGCTCCTCACACACACATACTGTGGACTACACAACCATCTCTCAGAAAGCCATGAACCTTGGATTATAGAAAAGAGGTCTATTATGAACTCCTCAGTACACTGGTTAAGAGCATTAATATGTACTTTTCATGCTCCAGAATATCCTTCCTCCATTGAAAGCTTGCAAGCTTCTCATAAAATCGATTTAAAACAAGGCCTTGATATGGGACATTTGAATTATTGAAATGTAAATTAGTTGATTAATCTTCTTGCATATTGGAGTCAGGTTTTAAAAGAAAGAACATCAGGGAGCTTGGCAAGTAGGCCACTATGGAGCTAGCAGAAGTGGTACTTCCACTACTCAAGCTCTTTTGATGCACATCCAACAAACATGATTGGTGTTTATAACAAAGAAGCTGATTTAATTGCTGGCAGAGAGGGAACTCTGTTGAAATGGTGAAGGAGTTTCCTCCCTGCAAAAACAATGGTCTTCCTATCCGATATATATGCGGGTGGCCCATAGGTAGCTACTCTGTCACCGCTGTAGCCAAACCTTTCTGACCACTGGATGAAGTAAGGACCATTGGAGAATTGGCTATATGTCCATCTAACCAATGAGGATATGCGGACATACACCTGTTTTTGCTGTCTATCACTGCCAGGTAAACCCTGGTGGTACAGGACAGTAAAAAACAATAAATGCCCCCCCTCACTACAGGAGATGCCTGGCATGGCAAGGAAGACAATATCATTTTTTTTTTTTTTAAAGTCTGCCTCTGGATTTTCTATAGAAATAAAAAAGAAACCAGTTTGGTGCAAGGCTCTGTCATGTTAAGTAATTTACTGCCTCGCCTTGGTGGAGAGAACAGCCTCCAGCTAAAAATTAAATTGGTCCCAAAGTCTGAATCAAAGGAATTATGTATGTTTTGTTTCTGAAGATCATTAGAAAGCTTCAGTTTCCGCCTTCTGAAAATTTGGAGGTAAATTTCTTACATCAACAGTAATTTCCTGTGTGTTGTCACAATTACCTTACAACATCTCATACATATGACATTGCATTTTTTAAAAAGCTCCAAGCAGTGGACTGTTAAGCCTATTTATCACTAAAACCATGAAACTTGCTATAGCTGCTAGAATCTTTATGCAACCGAATTCAGGGAGCTCCCCTAACTCAGAGCAGCATGAACATTCAAAGAGGTCAACTGAATTAGTTTAGCCAAGTCAGTGCTTCTGTGCCAAAACAGGAGCTAAAAATACCACACACAAGTTTGCCAGGTTTGGATCTTCACCTGGTGAAACAGCAGATGAACTTGCTCCAGAACCACAGAGAAAGCAGAAAATGCAGTCGTCTAGGCTACAGCCAGGAAGACCATGGGCAGGTTTTTGCCCCATGCCCCCTACCACCACTGACCAGTACTGTCCCAGTTGATATTCAATCCCTGTTCAGAGCAGGGTGTAAATGTCAGTGAAATAGAGGTCATCAAGGAATGCATGCATATTTTTACATGGCATTGCCGGCCTCCAAAGTTATTCTCTAGTCCTGGAACTATATCCTGTAATGCCTTTGTACAGGTTTGTGGAAACCATCTAGAATTCCAAATTTTGGGTGCCTTCCATCTTGGCACATAAATTCAGTCAATTCACTGTGATGACCTAGGCAAGCCTCGACAGAGAACATTTGAGACTGGTCTTAAAATATAAGAAATGCTCTAATGTATACTTAAATTGGGTGTCGTACTCTTTCAGATCTTGGTGGTTGCAGCAGTTTCCATCACAGGGTTTCAAACGTCCAGCTCAATATCTTCTTTACAGCCTCTTTCACTTCGGTGTTTCTCAAGCTGTATATCAATGGGTTCAAAGCAGGTATCAGGACAGTGGGAATCACAGTAACTACTTTGTACTGCTCCTCTGAAGAGCTTGAATTGGGAATTATCTCCACCAAGGAACCACTAACATAGAAGAGAAAGACACAAGTGAAATGAGAGATGCAGGTGGAGGCTGCCCGGTGTCTCCCTGCTGTGTTACCAATCTTCAGTATGGTGGTAATAATGTATGAGTAGGAGACAAATATAATGAGGAGAGAACTTATGACTACAAAAGAAGCAAATATAAAACGGATCCATTCATTTATCAAGATGTCAGTGCAGGATAGCTTCAAGAGCACTGGATAATCACAAACAAAGTGGTTCATGACATCAGGACCACAAAAAGATAACCGAGAAAGAGAGCCTGCATGTATCATAGAGTGCAGAAAGCCACCTATGTATGACCCTGCAACCAAACGCAATAACAGACCATTGTTCATGATGACTGTATATGTCAATGGGTTACATATTGCAATATAGCGGTCAAATGCCATTGCTGCCAACAAGAAGAATTCTGTGCTAACAAAGGCACTAAAGAAATAAATTTGAGCAATGCAACCAGAGAATGTGATTATGCGTTTCTCAGTAAGCAGATCAGCCAGCATCTTGGGAGAGATAACAGAGGAAAAAGTTAAATCCAAAAAAGCAAGTTGGGTGAGGAAAAAGTACATGGGTGTGTGGAGCTGTGGGGTGAGCCAGACAATGACCAGGATACTGAAGTTACCCAGCAGAGTGAAGGTATAGACTGATAAAAACAATAAAAAGAGCAGAACTTCCAGCTCTGGGTCATTGGTGAATCCAACAAAAAAGAACTTGGTCACAGTGGTTTCGTTTCTCGCCATCATATCTTTGGATGATGATATTTATCTAAGAGAAGAAATATATAAGACATGAACAATAGCTTCCATAAACTACTCTCAGATATACACAATTTAAAACAATAGTCTGTGCAAATCTGTATTATTCCGAATAATTAATCATCTCATTATTTATATAAGTTTTTACCTCAATCTCATTCTCTTTTTATGACTATGATTCCATAGGTGTTGCACACTCAAGTGAAAGGGATCACAAGCAGAATCTATATGTACACCATAGCCATCTCTGAAACTGTAGTAGGTGGCTCCTTTCTTTCTTGATTAGCTATGGTAGTAAATTTATTCAGACTATTAAGCGGTAAATGATTTCAGACTCTCCAGGTGAGATTGTCCATCAACTAAATGTAAATCAAGGGCTTTTCATCCTATATCTCTTGGCATCGCCCTCTCACACTGCAAAGATGACAGCTGTCATGAGCCAATTTTTGGGAGGTTTAAAGAAATTAGGCAGTTCAACTGGATATATGGCCCCCAATATCACTCCAATTCAATATACATCCACCGTGAGCAGGATCACTGCACAAGAGAGGTAACTTCATATATTCTCTTGGGGATTTCTATCTTTACATATTCTTATTTATTATTTTCGTCATTTAATCATAATTTCTGTAGGTACCTATGCGAGTAATATACAGTCAAGCTAATTAGACAGTATGCTTTTGACACTGTAAACATTATCATAAGCACTTTAACAGTACAAATGTTATTACAGTGTGATTTTGAATATTGCTGGTGTTCAATACCCACTACCCACCAGTGTAAAGAGAATGACAATGAACACGTACTTTAGTTAATCATGTGCAAAAACTATTGGTTCTACCAGTATCTGTTGGAATCACCAGCAGGAACAACTAACAATATTTTTGCTACTGTTACCTCAATGACGTATTTCTTTTATACCAAAAAACATTCATTTTTGTGGTTGTAATCAATTAATCAATCTTTATCTTTACTTTTGCCTAAAAGGCAATAAAAGAGCAACACAAATACATAAAAACAGAACTACATTAGAAACAAGATAAAAATACAAGGCATTAAAAAAAACGACTGAATATATTATAATAAAAACCAGAATAAAGTGGGTTAACACATTAAATATACAACAGCATTAAGAGGACACTTTTGTCTGTATTAGCCTCCACATAGACATCAAATACTTTGCTAAGGCAAAGACGATGGACTGGCTTGTGATGCTTCTGAGTATGCTGAGGGTGATGCTGGAATTCCTCAAAAACAAATTGCGACAAAGTAGCAGAATCTACTTCTTCCTTGGTCCATGATAGACTGGACAAAATCAATTTACATGTTCAACCACTTCGATCACCCCAAGGCAGACAGGGCATTTACAGTCAGGATCCGAGTTTCCAGAACGCCATATGGTAGTAAAAGAACAAATTAGAAAAATCCCTAAGTGGAATTTTAAATACAGGGTCCTAACATGGGGGTGTTCCACCTCATCCAGGAATGCTTCAAAGCAGTAGTCATTTTCCTTAGAGTCTTCATGCCAAACGTATTATATTCAATGTACCCTAAGTCCCTGATTATGAGCCGGGCAGAACTTAATTCCTGTGCATGATTCTACTTTGCCCAATCATCACTGGCCTTGCATTCCTGCAACCGGAGGTTCTGGGAACAGGAATACCGGATCCAATTTTACTATAAATTGTTGACAGTAACAAATTGTTTTAGAAAAGTGCTGCAACAGATTCCCTTGTGGCAATTTTTGCAGCCTTCACCTGATCATCAGCTAAGGCATGGGGGAGCATGTAAGGATGTCCTTCTTCCCACTCTTTCCCCTCCCTCTCCCCCTCACAGAAGCCCATGTACATATTGACCACCTGCTTAAAACATGTGGTGAACTGTGAGTGAGTTTATGCCCTGGACATCCAGCTCTGCACTGTTATTTGCCATTCTCAGGCATTTAAATAGGAATTTCACAGTACTGGTAGGGTGTTACTGCATACTACCTGCAATCATGGGTGCATAGTGTGTACCCAGCCACTACCATGCAACTAGTGATTGGGGCATTGAGTGAATTTGGGTCTCTCACTCATGATTTACTTTCTTTCTTGCCTATTTCAATCCCTGCTCTGATTCAGTATTTTTCCCATCTCAGGACCATTTGAAACTCACCATGTTTTGATAAAATGAGCTGCATCCTTCCACTTTTGACATCAAGATTTGTGATGGTAGGCTATGCATATGAATGACTACATGTATGGTAATACTGGAATGATTTTTCTAATACTTTATGAAACAACATTCCAAAATGGCCACCCATGTGTGCACAGTACAACAGCCATATGGGGAAAAACATAGACAACGCATATTAGGCCTGTGCCCCAGTGTCACAGGGGAGACTTTCTGGCTTTGCTAATGCTTTGAAACTGCAATAAACGTCATATTGTTTGGCCAGTTTGGAAGGTACTAATAGTGTTTAGCACTAGCTTACCTGTGTTTTGTTTTGATTTACATGTATTGTGTACTTCTTAGTGGGAAAGCCAAATGCATTCTAACTTCTGTGTTAGCTGCACACTATGTAGATCAGATAAGGAGCCAACACAAAGGGACCCCCAGCCATAGTCTATGGGTTAAAATTCTCACCATCATAGACAGAACACAGTGGGACATTAAACTACACAAGCACATAAAAGTTGATGAGGGAATGCTTGCAGTGAGTCTAACCACCGGCAATCGATCGGTGTAGTATTTCAACCCATTGTTCTTTTGCCCACTATGCCACTTCAGTTTGGACCCGGCCATATACAAATCAGTCTCAGACCTGCTCCATCAGGAACAGCCCAGCCTGAACTGACAGGCCAGGTCCTCCCTGAACTGGAACACAGTAACTCAAGACGGGTTTCGCTTGGTGTTATGCCCACCTTAGGCACCAAAAAAGAAACCAAAAGGAATTGTCAATTAGACTTTTAAGTTAAGGGCATAGAGAAGACACTGTTAGGAGAAAGAATCCTGTAATATATAAAAGTGAGAAATAAGGGCATAAAAGAATGGGGTTTCAGGAGCGCACCTAGCTCCGAAGCCATGCATTCGAAGGAATACAAGGAACGATCTTGTTTGGTCTGGAACTTTCCTTCCACCTCCTTCAAGAACTTAAAATCTCAGTGGCCATCTTCTGGACCGAGATTACATAAGGCACTCCTCACCGACCCCAAGCTCCTTGGCAATCGTCTTTTCTTAAAGGGAGCTGCCACTTGCCTCTCTGCTCCAGTAAACCCTGAGCTTACCTGATTATGGGAGCTTGAGCCCCAAGAACATTTAACTTTCCAGTGCAAGTCCGCAGCAAGTTCTGATGATGCTCCAATAAAGAAAAAGAGGCAAGTTTGGTTATTGTGTACCACAACAGACAAGTACAATACTAGCCTACATGCATGGCTACATAACAAAAGCACACTACTAACCACTGACTACAGTATTGATAAAGCCTCCAGAGTTCACATAAAGTATACATTTTGGTCACTAGTGTGATAAAACCAAGACCTTCTTAAGACTTTAGTAACAACTCTAGTGTGTTTTTGAGACTTTGATGAACATAAGACTTTAATGAGTCTAAGTACTTTCTAAGAATAAATATGATGACATAAGTGCATATTTAAGAACTAATTAACCCTGAAGGAGTTTGAGAGAGAGAGACCCTAATTTGGGCAATTGAGAACTAAGGCAACATGGTGCAAGTGTGATGCAAACCTTACATGTGATATATGAAGTCACGCAAGGCCACTTTGCGTGTCCCTGAGTGGCTCCAAAAGTTTGGAGTAAGGCAACGCAGTGCAAATAGCTGCATTGCTTTACTCTGACCTGGGAAGGCATTCCATGGGCATTGCGTGGGTGTTCCCATGCAACTCCTATGGTTTTTGACACATTCCCAGATTTACCAGAACTGATAGACCTGGGAGTGCGCCAAAAAGATACACCTTCCCAGGAGAGGCATAGCAAGGAGAAATATCTTCACTTCTCCTCGTTACTTCCTCTTACTATTTGTGTTACATTGTGAAGAATTCATAACTCCGGTTCTACATATTTGAAATTGTGATTTTTTGGTGTCAAATGATGTATTAAAATTAAGCCTGCTTTTCTAAACTGGTGTGAGACTTTCCTTGTGTCATGTTTTTACTTTATTACTTTGTGTGCTGCATAAATTCGTTACACATTGCCTCTAAGTTATTTGTGCAAAGATACCAGAGGGATTTAGTGAATTTTGTGGTTCACCCTGACCAGGATTGCAGCTGTTGCTTGAAGAGGGATCGCCCCTCCTTCAACCAGCAACCCAATTTCTCTCAAAGACTAAATCCCAAGGTAAAACCTCTGTCTTATTCGAACCGAGGGGCATCTATACTATGGCCACAGGAATGTCACTTTTATCGATGTTCCTGTGGCGATATGGGCTTTACCTTATTCACAAGGTGATGTTAAGCTACTTAACTTGGCTAAAACCGCCTTGTAAATAAGGCATACTTTTACTCTATACTTAGTGTGAAAGGAGTGGACAATGAGTGCTGTGGTGGGCATTCTGTCAAAACGCCCATTCATTTTGACACTGCCCCATATTTACAAGGGTGGTGTAAGTATGGGGCAGTGCCAAAATTAAGACCAGGAAAAACCTGGTCTTGAACAGGTGAAATGAGGAGAAATGCTTTATTCCTCCTCAGTTTTTGCTGTTTCTATGTACGATTGTTTATGTGGAGGAAGATGTCCCTTCATGCACATAAACAATCATTTTAAAAATGACGAGTTGCAACTTCTATGTGTACTGCACAAACAGCACACATAGAAGTTACAAATCACCCTTTATGATTGTTTATGTGCAGGAAGAGACACCTTCCTGCACATAAAGAACCATTTCCCACAATGCAGGCACCCTTGCACTATGGTGCAAGGGTGCCTGCGTTGGCGCTAGGCAGCTAAATTTAGCACTAGCGCAGGGAGAAAAGCAGGGCTGCACTGTATTGTTATAAATACGGTGCAGCCCTGCATTTCTAAAGTTCCTGTATTCATTGCGGTCAACTTCAAATCGTGCCTAGGTCCTGGTCTACTACTACCAGTTGACTGCTTAACACATTTTGATGCTATTTTTATTCACAACTTTAAAAATTCAGATATCCGTTTTTCCTTCTTTGATTTTTGTCATTTTGCTGGTTTGGGATTTTTATTGTGTTGTTACTGAACTTAGGGCAATGTTTTACACATTGCCCTAAGTTAAGTCTGTCTGCTATGTGCCATACTGATTTTGAGGGTTCACCCTGACAAGGGTTGTGATTATTACTGATGTGGGTACTCACCACCCTCAATTAATAACCCCATTTCTTACACTCAGCATGAATTATCCCTCAAAGAGTAGTTTTCAAATCAATTGCAGAAATTTCTAATTTTGTGTTTATATATGCTTTAGAATTTCTAAAGAACAGACCTAGCTACCTAGCAATAGATCCCCAGTGGGGATATATGAGGGCATGCAACACAGGGAGGAGAGAGAGCGAGTGGAAGGGATGAGAAGCTACCCTATATGAGACAGATAGTCTGGAACTTCAGCTTCGCAATTTTCAATGTGCCTAATTTTCCCAAACAAAAGTGTGCAATTATCATCCAAAACACTATTTCTATCACAAAGATCAATTTTCCATTTTTCTTACATACATGTTTAGGGAACAAATAGCAGCTTGTCATTTTCATCAAACACTTAGATGAACTACCTTCAGATATGGACAAATACTGCTTTTTATGCCAAATTATACTCATTTATCAACATCTTAAAATACTAGTTATGACTGTCAAATCACAGGTATTTCCACTGCCATTATACCAGTGATAATAAGATTTATGTAAGCTACTGTGGATCACAAATGTACATCATTCTATGAAGGTCAAAATTATGTAATAGTAACTGCAAACATACTATGTTATGTTATGCTTATAGTATGATATGGTACGGTATATTATTGTGGTCGGGTATAGTATGGCATGGTATGGTATGGTATGTGTATTTTTATACTGCACATATTACCTGGGAGGGTATCCAGGTGCCTTAAGAAGGAGGCTGCTGCCCTAACTGGGACCTATTAAAATAGCCAGATTTCAGTTTACTTACAGAATTTTAAGACTCAGTTGGGAGCTCCAATGTGCAGGGAGAAGGTTGATCCAGACTTTTGGAGCCAGGTAAGAAAACAACTGACTGCCAAGGAGTCTGGTTGGTGTGAGGAAACTTATGCAGCTGTTCAGGTATGGAAGACCTTGATTTCACAGAACATTGTCTGTGTTAGCGAGGCGATTGGCAGGATTCTGCCAGAATTCCAAGTTACAAGAGTAATGCAGGGAAGGCAAAATTCTGCCAATCCAACAGGCGGAACAGAGTAATTTGCCATCCTCTAATTCTGAATGTCTTGGAGCCCCTTGGTGAGCTGTGAGATGATGCTGATTTTGAGTGTATTCCCATAGTGCAGCTTTCTGGTAATCCATGCCTGGGTGTTGGTTCTTCGGGTGTTGAGCAAAAGTTAACTGAAGATTTTCCTGAGGAGTTTGAAGGTGTGGGAGCAGAACGAGGCAAACATGTTAACCTGGCTGGTCATTAAGATTTGAATGTTGATCGCATAGCCTAGTTTGCCTGAGAGATGTCATGTCATATTTGAAGAATTGCAAAAATGTGACAGGTATGGTGAGAATGTTGCTGACATGCCCACATTATGTCAAGGATAGTCCACTATGGATCCCCACTACCAGACTGCAAATCTTCACCCAGGCAAAAAGAAGGCTTCTTTGTTTCTTCTTTGCTTTCTTTCTCTCGGTCTCAACAACAAACACCCCCAATCCCCTTTCTAATTACATGTACAATACAAGGGAGCATCTATGCATTGCACAATAATAATAATAAAAATACATCTTTAATCGGAAGCAATCGCAACCATATAAGCTACAATCATGTATTTAGAAAATCATCATTACAAATCCAATTACAATTTTAAATAAAACACAACACATCCAGTTTAAAAGTTAAGATAAAACGCAACTCTTGGTGATGGGTGATTAAAAAGGGTTGTAAGAAAAACAATCCAAAAACACATATGGCCGTTCAATGGTCAATCGGGTCTAGATAATCTTGATCTATAAGCGGCCCACAAGAAATTTGTCATCGCACAAATTATGAGTTTATTAGGCAACAGCTGTAAATACATGAGCCCTACTCTGGCTTGCCTAAACTTCAAGCTCTTTAAAAGTGGCCAAATAAACTGCCTTCTTGGGAGGGTAAAATATTTGCATAAAAGGACAAAATGTAACATGTCCTGTGGAGACCCAGAGTTGCAGCGCAGGGTCCTCTTGTGTTTGGAGAAACAAAACCAGAAGGAGATGCCGAAATGTTGTGAAGCAGGTTGAACCTAAAACGGGTGACTAAAAACCTGTTGGTTGCTCTTGTAAGGATAGAGAGGTAGTTTTCCCTACCCTGAACTGTCTTTAACAATGCATGCGCCCTTACTGTTGGTTTCCGAAGCTCGGTATTTTCACGGTGGACAGAGGTATATATGAAATACAGTTCTTTTACAATGTTAAGGGCCTGAGGCATTACTGAATCATGTGAAAGAAAAATATCTGGCCTACCTAGAGCAAAAAAAGACTCCTTAACATACTGTATCAAGGGAATTTTAAAGGCATGCTCTAATAACAGGCAGTCTGAAATGATCAGGCGATTTAGGTCCTTATTCTCCCTAGACCATATTTTTACCCAGCACAACAGAGGCTTAAATGCCACCTGGTCGGCTAAAAAATTAACATCAAGCTCTTTGTGTATTGCATAGGAGGGAGTACTTTCAGGGACCTTCAGAATCCAATGCAAAAATTTGTTTTGGGCCACCTGCAGCTTGTGTCCTGATGTATACCCCCAGACTTCACTACCACTTTTAGGTGCACATATACAGATAGAATTTTTAAATCACCACTGGTGCCCAAGATCCCAGTCTATGGGCGTAGCTGGCAATAGACCCTATAGATTTGTTGAGGTCACTCAGCTTCCCCTCTATTAATGTTTTCCAGTTAAATTTTTCATCGAATAGAATACCCAGAGAGGGGAAGGCCGGGACTTTCGCCAAAGTGTGAGATCCCACTTTGAAGGATTTAGACCGAAGACTCTGGGGCCAAATCTATACATAAAATCAACAAACCTGTCAATTAAATGCTGCAGGCCCAGGGCTGTGGGAGCCATAAGCACTGCGTCGTCGGCGTATAGTAGCACAGTTAAAGATTTCCTACCGACTCTGGGGCAATCAGACTGTAATGCCAGGAGGGCAGCTTCTAAACCGTTAATATATATGGTGAATAAAAAAGAGGCTAAAATGCAGCCTTGGAAAACCCCCATGGTGCAATTAAAATGTTAAGTAAGGACCCTCCTGAGAAAATCTTACTGTTGCTCTGTAGTATGGGCGTGAAGATTCATTAATAAGGTACAATGGTGGTATTGACGCCCAAAGAAGTCAATAAGTCCCACAACTTCTTCTGATTAACCCGATCAAAGACGGATGTTAGATCCATAAGGGCTAACAACAGCGCTCCTGGTTGAGCAACCGTGTATTTGTTTATTAATAGATAGAGATTAAGGCATTGCTCAATAGTTGACTTGCCTGGGTGAAAGCTGAACTGGACCTCAGATATTATTTTATTGGCATCCGCCCCTGAGGAGAGTCAAGATAAAAGGACCCGGCCCAGCACCTCAACTACAACATCAATAAGAGAAAAATGGTGGTTACATTGCAAATTGTCCTTATCCCCCTTTTTATAAATTGGTATAATGGTGGCAGTTGACCAAACTGGCAGGATCCCTTTCTTCGCTGCTGCATTTAACACAAGTGTCAGAACAGGGGCCCAAAATTCAATACTGTCCCGGAAAAGATCTGGAGGGATCCCATCGGGGCCTGGCACCTTGTTCTGGGACAAAGACTCAATGCCCCTGTGGACTTCCTCCAATGAGAAGGTGACTGATGTGTTGGCCATGCTGGGAGCAATATCAATGCGAGACCCTTCAAGAAGGCCATAATTATATACACTATCAAAATGAATGACCCACTGATCCGGGGTGATGTGGTGACATAAGACAGGTCTTTATGGCTCCAAAAAACAGGGAAATTCATGCTAGGGGATGCTAAATCTCACTTGCCAACTTACCATTCTGGAGCATTGCGCAAGGAAAAATTGCACCATGCAGCGATTGGCAGGATTCTGTCAGAATTCCAAGTTACAAGAGTAATGCAGGGAAGGCAAAATTCTGCCAATCCAACAGGCGGAACAGAGTATTGTGCCGTCCTCTAATTCTGAATGTCTTGGAGCCCCTTGGTGAGCTGTGAGATGATGCTGATTTTGAGTGTATTCCCATAGTGCAGCTTTCTGGTAATCCATGCTTGGGTGTTGGTTCTTTGGGTGTTGAGCAAAAGTTAACTGAAGATTTTCCTGAGGAGTTTGAAGGTGTGGGAGCAGAACGAGGCAAACATGTTAACCTGGCTGGTCATTAAGATTTGAATGTTGATCGCATAGCCTAAATTGCCTGAGAGATGTCATGTCATATTTGAAGAATTAATATGCCATAAAAGTGTTAATAATCTGCCATAAAAGTGAAGAGTCTGCAGTTCGCTAGCTTTGGTTAGATAAGCCCATGCACGTTTCTGTAAATGGTGCCTCTGTTCTTTCAGGGCCCCTTTATAGTTTTGGCAGCAGTTTGACACCCATTCCCTGTCACGAGGCAACTGCTTAAGGGCTTTCTTCAGATGCCGGAGGGCCCAGGAGCACTCAGAGTCGAACCGTCAGGAATAATCAGAGCAGTGCCCCAACGCAGGGATCGATAATAGACCAGAAACCGACTGGGCGATAGAGGCAAAAGAACTTAAAACGTCCTCGCCAGGCGGTAAAGGGTCCAAGCAGGTAAGTATCTCCTGCTGGCAGTCTGCACTATGATTAAACGCATTAGCATCTATTAGCGATCAGTATAAACACCTCGCCTGGTCAGTGGGGGATAAAGCTCACAGGGGCGTTCGAGGGCCATCTGATTGGCTCCCTACCCCCTCCATTTACAGGGACAAAGGGTTATGGTCACTGTAGTGAATATGTAAGATGTTGAAGAAAACAGGAGGCCAACCCATAAAAGCAGAGACAAAGATTAAGTCATTGATTGTGGCAGACCCATTCTTTTATATGTCAGAGGGATTTGAGGATTGGGCCGGTGTACCAGCTTGTAAAAAGTAAAAAACAAACTGTAGGTATGCAGGAAACAATTTTTTCTTCTCCCCTTCTATGGTATGCTCCATGTGCAAATCCTCTGAAATCAGGCAAGGTTGTGTGTTAGGTGACAAGTATAAAAGGTTTGGGCACAGGTGACAATTAAATTCCCCTACCCAGATAAAATTCTCATGCGCAAAGCCCTCCCTCTTTAATGAATCTAAAGCATAACTTAAGGCTATAAATTAGAGGTTCAGCACGTCCCCTTATTTGCATTATAAAAATTCACTACTACCATAGGGAGAGCTCTCCCAATATGCAATTTTTTGCCCCGGAACACGTGAAAGTCCCACCTCATGATCTGCATAGTGCCACAATACTCGAGAGCTACAAAAATAATAAGGCCCCCCACTTGCTCTACCAGCACTAGAACCCATTGCTGGGCAGAAATTGGTCTTGTACCCCTCCAGGAAAAAAATATTCTCGACTTCCCATGTCTCTTGCAGGCAAATGATGTTAAAAGACTTAATAAACTGTATCCACCTCTCGTCAGATAACTTAGAGGACAAACCTGCCACATTCCAAGAAACAAATCTTAGGTCCTTCCCGGGTCTTAGGGTAAAGCCCACAGTGGAAGTTATAGTGGTGGCTAGCGAATTCATTGCCCCGCAGGCTGTGAGTTGCCAGGGGCCTGCACTAAAATTGAGGGATATGAAGAAGGATAGATTAGATTTGGGGGATAAATCCCTATACTCTACAATGCTTAGTGGTAATGTGCCCAGTTGGTGGACCAACGGAGTGCATTTACCTTCTCTCTCAGGGAGTCAGTCACGATCATTAAGATCTGTCAATGGGGCATAACGATTTGATAGTGTTTGATGATCCCCGATATGATTTCTGGGCACCCACTGCCCAGAGGCTGTTCAACACTTGAGGCACACATGGGGGCCTATAAAAAAGCCCAATGGGAGTGGTTTTATACATGTAACTTGGGGGTAAGACTTAGAGACACCACTCAGAATTCCCCGTGCCAATTTGGGGTATCTGACACTAATAATAATAAAATCTCTCCCCCAAGAGCTATCCTAGAGGGCCCTATCCATGACACCCTCTGTGCCTTCATAGTACCAATTAGTATAGCTTGAGTGTTTACCTAACCAATGTGAAGCTTTAATAATCAGTTGACCAGTGATTTCCAGATTATGTGTGGTGAGCCCAGGGCCCCCAGTCAGGACAACCGTGTAAGGGGAACAGGTCGGGGGAGATTTATCACTGGAAGTGTGGAGCCAGAGACTAACCGGCCAACGGTTCGAGCTTCACTTGTCACTTTAGGTGCCAATGGAGTCAATTTGGTAGGGACTGAGTCATCGGTGTTAAGGTGGGATTCACGGGGCCCAAAAAAGGATTTTCTGACTCGTTACACCCTGGGCCTTGGGGCTGCCAGTGCCAGGATGAGTACAACTAGGGAGATCGGTGGTAGGCATGTCAGTGGTTGTAAATTGGATTTTCGGTGGTAAGGAGTAGGGTCAAAATTCTCTCCATTCTACTTGACAGTTCCCTAGAAACTGCTTCCAAATTGTCAAGTCTGACCCAAAGAGGGGCCAATAAGTCAGTAAAGGTGGCTGTGATTTTTTGTAGCACAGGAACCAGGTGGGCTTCCGTGTCCTTGTGACTATTTCTCTGATGTACGCCCGAAATCCCCTTCCATGTAACCGGAATCATCATCTGTCTTTTTAACCTTCTGCGTCTGTTTAAGGGCTGGGGGGCTCACCACATCGGTATTCGGGAGGAAAGAAGAAGAGGGCTGATGTGGAAGGACCAGGGGAGAGAACCACATCCGCAGAAGGATTAAGTGATGAGCCCAATGATTTTGGAAAGGAGGTAACTGGCTCCTGTACCTGCCCCTGTACATTTGGTGCAATCATCAATGGGACATCTATGGGCAAAGACAAGGAGCTTCCTGATCTGACCGAAAGCCGCCTTTTAGCCCAGTCGATTTCTTTTGCCAGAAATGAGTCAATGGTTGAGCGGGATTTGCCCGTGGGTGTCATGGTGGGTAGGGCCTTCCTCTTCCCCATGATTGCAAAATGGCAGTGTGATAGTTTTTGCAAGGACCACAGGAAACAACAGGAGGCAGGACACAGGATTCACAAGCCACTGTAATAGGGTGAAAGAGCAGCAAAGCTGTTACTTACTGCGCATACTTCCTAATCACCCCTGGGATACACACACCAGCCTGAAGAAGGGGTCCGACTGGCCAAGAGGGTGGATCCAGCTCAGCCTCATCCAGCCTCGTCCAGCTGCAGATGGACACAGATGGGCCTGCTCTTCACCTGTGCAGGCGCCCGGGCGCTACCAGCATGGGTCCCCCGCCACGGGAGCCCCAGGTGAAGAAAATAGGCACCTCCTCGTGCAACCACAGCAGCATGAGGCGGCCTGCCACAAGGATACTTGGGGCCTGGAGTCCTCTGCCCCCTCCGCGCAAGTACCGGGCGTCCCGCGCTGTGGGAGCCCCAGGTGAAGTAAATAGGCACCTCCTGGCGCAACGACAGCAGCATGAGTGACGTCCTACCGGAAGGATCCTTGGGGCCTGGAGTCTTCTGCCCCCTCCACGCAAGTACCGGACATCCCCATTGCATTGCACTAGATAATGTAACAAACAATGATTAGAAATACACATTAAAAATGTGAACATAATTCAAACCATTAGCATAATTACTGCAGACATACCTTGAAGTAAATAAAGTTGTTTTGAAACTTTAAGAGACTTAGAATAATTTCCAGTATAAGTGGAAGTTTGGTCTATTGCATGGCAATGTAAGCCTATATAAATAGGTGAGGTATCATTCAAAGCATTGTATATATCAATTCAATTCAATTCAAAGATTCTTTATTTCGGCCTTTATGGCCATAAAAGCACAAATAAAAATACAGCACAGTTCATACATTTAAATTTTCCAAAGATAAAGTGCATGTGCATTATGATGTTAAAAAGTTCAGAATAAGCATTTTAGAAATATAATAAATACATAAAAATACACGTTTATAGCATTTAAAATTAGAAAAGGGTAGAGTTAATAAGAATTTATAATCACAGTAATAAAATTAAATGATCCAATTAAGCGGGGCCAGATTTTAAAATAGTTAGGCGTACACACCACATAGAGAATAAATATCGAGAGACTGAGTACACAATAGGCAAGCTAGTATCGTATTTTAGTAGCCTATAGGCCTGCGCACAATGATTTGTCCCGAGGTTCCTGCAAACCTGTAGTAACCATCGGTGTCTAGCCTTCTTGTATGCCGGGCAGAAGAATAATACGTGTTGGTCCATCTCTGAGATATTATCGCAGGCCGGACAACCCTGAGTCGAAGTGCCCCCCCAGTTGTTTGTAAAGGCACAAAATGGTAATACACTGTGCCTAAATTGTAGGTAAAGTTTTTTGGCAAGGGGAGGCTGGATGGCATCAAGAACAGATTCTAATCTATATTGGTCTTTAACCTCTAGGAAGGATGCGGTCAATATACCAGTGGCAGGGTTCCTCTTAATCTGGTTAAGTTTGTGTTCTCTAAAGATCTTTGACAGGGCCTTCCTGGGGATTGACAAGCAGGTTACTTCAGCATTAGCCCATAGGTCACCCATCCTCATAGCTACTAGGGTGTTTTTAATATAGGCCAGCCATGGGATTTTACTAGCTCCCTGTAGATTTAACACCTCCTTCAACTCTTCTCTAAAAGCTAATAGTTCTGGAGTACTCCATAGACGTCGCCAATGTTAGAGGGGTCTAAGGGCAGCTTCCTCTGCAATTGGGCCGACCCCAAGATCCATTCGAAGTGGCGTCAATGGTGTACTTTTAGAGAGACCTAGTAGTTGCCTGGCAAAGGAGTTCTCATTCTTAGAGAGGGGATTGGATGGCCGATGGCCCCAGATTTCTGCCCTGTACAAGGCCGCCCCCCTTGCCTGTGCTTTGTAAATTTCCATTACTGGACCAACCATTTTGTGGGTGCACTTCCTGAGCATCTTTGCTAGCCCCCCCGTTGTCTGGGCCAATTTTAGGCTAGCCTTCTTAATTTGTGCACTCCACTCCATTTTGTCAGTGAGTGTTAGTCCTAAGTAATCGAAAACAGTCACTTTCTCTAGTGGTTTCCCATCTAGGTGAGGGTTTGGTCGTGTGGTGTTAACTGCATTAAAAAACATATATTTCGTTTTTTGTGACTTTATCTCCAAGCCCCTACTTTTACAGAATGAATGGAAAATATCTAGGGCCCTCTGTATTCCCATTGGGGACTTAGATAGTAAGAGGGTATCGTCGGCGGACATCAAGGCTGGGACCTTATGGTTCGCCAACCTAGGGGCGTCTATGTCCCTCCCAGCAGTCAGAACCTCCACTAGGCCGTTGATAAATAAGCAGAATAGGGTTGGGGCCAACACGCACCCTTGTCTTACCCCTCTATCTATAGAAATGGGATCAGTAAGCTCACCATTTTTCCCATACCTAATTTGCGCGTAGTTACAATCATGGAGCCGCTTCACCTGGTGGCAGAGATAGGGAGGGACCCCCAAGTTTAATAAGATGGTCCACAGTTCATCCCTGGGGACCAGGTCAAATGCCGATTTTAGGTCCACAAAAATCAGATAAAGGCTGCCACCCTCCAGGAGCACTGTCTTCCAGTACAATAGTTGCAGCCTAAGGATCTGATCTATTGTGGACATTCTGGCTCTAAAACCTGCCTGGTAGGGACTAAGTATAGAATACTCCTCCATCCAGCTCTCTAATCGATCCAATAGCACGTGTGTATACATTTTTGGGGTGACATCTAAGAGGCTAATTGGACGATAGTTAGCGGGAAGGAGTGGTGAGCCCTTTTTATAAATTGGAATAATCTCTGCCCCCAGCCATGTCGTGGGGATCGACATTCCCTGTAAAATAGCGTTAAACAAGGTCCATAAATATCGGGCCCAAATATTAGGCTCATTACGGAAAAGGTCACCTGGGATCTTGTCTAGTCCCGGCGCCTTAGAGGGAGTTACCCTTCTCAGGGCATCTATTATCTCTTTTAGAGAAATTTCTGGGGCATCAGAGATGGAAGACTGCAGGTGAGGGTGCTCATTTGTGGCTTGTACTACTTCATCCTCTTCCCTTGCATATAAGGATTCAAAGTGGGCCTTCCAAATTTCTGCCCCCAGATTTGGTTCTATTGCCAGTTTGCCCTCTGTGCAACCGGTATTTACTAAATTCCAAAAAGTCTGCATGTCCCTAGAGCATAATGCAGTTTTCAAGCTTTCCCATTTATCTCCCTCCCACTGTTTCTTTGCCGCATCAATTATATTTTTGTGGGCTATCCGCTTGTCTTTTATCAGGGGTCTGTCCTTGGATTTAATAGCTAGGACTAGCGCTTGCTTAGCCCTTCGGCAATCACCATTGTACCAGGGGTGACCCGATGGCTCCTTTTCCTTAGATTTTACAATGGGGAAAAAAATATTTGCCAAATCAAACACTAAACCTTGGTTGTTGTTCTCAATTTCCAGTAAGGCAATGTTAGAGACAGGTATTTCACTAAGTTGGTTAGCAGCCTCGAGATATGGGATGGCAGTTAGGTAGAGGGAGGCTAGCTTTTCCTGAGAATTACAAAGTGCCCCCCATTTGACTCTTCTCCTGCAGCTAGTTAGAATTGGCCTAGGTCCAGTTAAATGTTGGCCTGTGTGAGCGTCCCTGGGGCAGGGCGATGCCATCTCTAAAATCAAGGCATTGTGGTCACTGTCATATCGGGGCATAACCTTAAAATCAATCACTTGATGCCAGGATTTAGTGTCCACCAAGATATAGTCTAAAATGGAAGAACTTCCCGGTCTGTTGTAGGTATGGTTCGCCGGGGAGTCAGATTTTGTGCGCCCATTGCAGGCCCTGATGCTATGGTTCAATGTGAGGGTGTTGATTTGAAGTACCAGTGGGGTCCAGGCCTGAGTTGCCGGGGCATTCAGCTCTGGAATAGCCCAATACTGGTCCTCCTCATTAACGTCACCCCCAATTAGATCTTTCAGGGGTTCATACTGGCAGTTAAAGTTGCCAGCAAGGACCACCATGGTATTATCAGGGATGGTATACAAAAAGGTTGACAGTTGCTCAAGGGTTGTCGACTCCTGACCATAGCTAATTGGGCGGGAATAGACATTAATTACAGCTATTCTGGTCTTGGTGGGGAAGCTCAGAATGACACAGAGTATATCTCGTGAGGGTGTCTCAACCTGTTTCGCTGTGCATCCCAAAGTGCACGGCAATCCAGGTACAAAGTCCTCCCGCGGGCCTTCCCCTTCCCCCACTGGTAGCTGCTAGGCAAAAAGTCGCATAGCCTAGTCTGTGAGTGACCTCCCTAGCCCAGGTTTCTTAGAACATGCAGATGTCATTTGAATGAATGAAGGCTCCCCACTCCGGGTTTTCTAATTTGGAAGTGAGGCCCGCGATGTTCCAGGATAGAACATGAAACTTAGATGTATCGCTTAATGGCAGCTTTGGGTTGCCACGATCCTCTGTGGTCAGCTTAAAGCTGTTCCCAGTAGTGGGATGATCAGACTTAGTGGGTATGGTTACTGTGGTCAGCTGCCGATGGCCTATAGGTGTTTGTACGGGCCTCGGTAGTGTACCTGTTGTAGTGTAATTAAAGGAGGACCCCTCCACTCCCTCACTTTGAGCACTTCCCTCTCCAACAACCGATCCTCAGTGTGCAAGTCCGAGGTTGGTGCATCGTGCACCAAGGCATGTGTCCTGGAATGAGCCCTTGAGGAAACGGAATCTGCAGTTAGCGGGGCAGATTGTATTTCTGTGCTATACAGGGGAAGAACTAAGTCCGGTGTTATTGATAGCCGTCTTTCAGTTAGTTCAATTTCATTTGAAACTACCCCTATGGCCCTCTGGAGCATCTTGTCGATCGAGGTGGGCTGATGGCTTGTTGACGATTGCACGGTTAATGTTGTTTTTTTCCCTAGGCAGGTGCGGCTCCCCATTTTGGCTAACTAGCAAGGACGTATTCTGCCTTATCGATAACCTTAAGATGCAGTAGACAAAACGAAAAGGGAGGAAACAGAAAGTCCGGGCAACTAAGATGCTATATACAACACAGGACTCCCACGCAAAAAGAAATGTTCACAGTTTGTAGAAGCCACTGGCCCGTTTTAAGGCAGAGAATAGAACAGTTACACTGTAGAGGCACCCACCTTAGGCTCCTGCTTCCAATATGACTCCCTGAGCTTGGGAAGATTTTCCACAGAGAGCCAAGGGGAGTGGCCCAGCCCAGCCTCTTCCGGGCTCTGACGGGTGCAGACGGGCCCGCCCTCCGCTGATTAAGAGCGCCTCCGGGCGCTGCTGGCGATGACGAGGGTGGAGCAAGGGAGCATGGGGATTGGAGTCCGGTAGACCCGCTGTGCGTGGCTCTCTCCCCCGTGTGGTCCTGGCGGTCTCTGGAGCGTTGTTTTGAAACTTTAAGAGACTTAGAATAATTTAAAGTGTAAGTGGAAGTTTGGTCTATTGCATGGCAATGTAAGCCTATATAAATAGGTGAGGTATCATTCAAAGCATTGTATATATCACTTTATTTCCAGAAAGCAACTCTACTGGTGGTTTTGCTCTTTCTCTGGTTAGGGCTTCAACTTACTCTTTGTTCACTATTTATTGTGAAGAACTCCTTTGTGTTATTTGTGCACTATATACAAGCCACACCTTTCCCAAATTGAATATGCTAAATTTATCTCAATTAGATCCAGTGGAGACGCCACAGTACAGGGGCTCTATTGGGTACCTGACACTTCTTACGGCTACACGAAGTGCTAACGTCAGAGGCACCTAAAGCATTTTAGACAGGACAACCAAAACACTTAGGGCCCATTTATGATGTCGGATCGGATCGTCACCAACAGACCATTGGTGGGGGTCCATCCGACATCGCGGGCTGCGGTCCGAACGCTGCATAATGATGTGGTTGGTAGGAGTACAGTGGGGGGAGGGACAGACCGACATCTCCGACAGACTCAAGGAGCCTGTCGGTTCATCAGTTGGAGCATAATCCATACAATGGGGGTGGTGCCTGAGGAGGCACCACCCTAGGGATTATGATGACCCTCTTCCCTCTGCCATGTGAAGGCAGATGGAATGGGACTTTGGGGACCCCTAGCTGAGGCCCCGTCCCTCAGGTGCCTCTGCTATGGGCTTCGGGGGACACATGTGGTGCCCCCCTAAATATCCATGCACCTGTCTTGGTGCCTGGTACATGGTGCACCATCATAGTGGGTCATTAAACTACAAAAGCACACAAAAGTTGATGAGGGAAATGCTTGCAGTGAGTCACGGTGCATGGATGTTTAAGAACTGCCCTTTTCCACTGCTGCTTGTGCTGCCGGCTTTTTCTATGGCCGCAGCACAAGCAGCAATGGAAAATTCCAGTTTTCCGCCCGCCTGCACTGCGGTCGCATAGTAATCGGTCAGGTGGAACCACCGACCTGTAGTTGGTTGGACACCTGCCCAAAACGATGGCAGTTGGATGCTTGTCCGACCACTATCATAATGAGGCCCTTAATAAGGATCCTCCTCAGGACAAGATACAGTCCATCATAAGTCAAAAAAGTCCATAAAGACTGCATTACATTAAAAAAGTAGCAGACAAAAGCTCATCTCAGTATTTAGTACAAACAGATAATTCAGCATTTCTTCCTGTGATATATATTTACAATATAGCTTTCTAAACTTTCATAAATAGGGCTACAGCAATGACCACATATTTAAGCCATGAATATCTGGGTGTAATACATGAAACCCAAGCCAATGCAAAAACCCATGAGTGAGTCATGCAAGTTTTGAGGACACAAAGGAAACTGAAAATCAGCATTGGCTTCAGTACAGTAGTAAATTAGAGAGATGTTATGTTATGGGAAATTTGTAGAGCACACGTACACCCACATGTCTCTTGGCGCTGAAATGGAAAACAGACTGTATAATTGCAGTTGCTCAACTGATTTCAAACACATCATCCTTATTCTTCCAACCCTGTCTGCATGTGAAAGGCTGCTTCATCTTTAAAATGGTGTAAACTACTTTGAAGACATCTACAACAATACATCATAATACTCAGCTGACAAGCTTCTTATATTGAGAAAATATTGACCCCTGAGTAGTCAGGGTGATCAAAGATGGAAAATGCTAATTTTCAGAAGTCAAAAACTCGTTGCCACTCATTTGCTGCTCACAATTGTCTAAAAAGCTGGACATAAAGTACTGTGCGGGTTGGCTCCTGACTCCGGATGTGCTATGTTTAAGAGCTCATATATTAGTTTTTCGGGGGATTGGTAATGCAACCTTTTGGGTAGTCCGGCGGTTTAACATTTCCCTCCTTAGATTAGACTTGTTTGGGGATTACAGCCGCTCTGCAAAATTTGGGGGTGGGCAGTTTTGAGTCCACGTTGCAGGGAGGCAGGGTGGGGGTGGGTTCCAGGGTTGTTAATGGGTGCTGTTGCAGTATTTGTATGTGTGCTCAGTACAATTTTATATGCGATGTTTTCTTCATGGCGAACTGGGTCATTCCTAGTGTTGTTTCCAGGATGCACAAATCAAGTATTTACTATTCCTTGTGCTGCTGCGGAAGGGGGGGGTGTCGGTACTACCCTGCAGTTATCCTACACACATCAGTGCATTCACCGGTTGTTTAAATGAGTACTAATCAAGCTTCAAACCCGCAACTGGGACGCTTGAAACTACTTTCTTGGAATGTGAACGGCCTGGGGGATCATATTAAACGGGGAATTGTTCTACAATAATTGAAACGTCAGGCCCCTGATCTGGTTCTGCTCCAGGAAACTCACATTCATGGTACCTCCTACTGTGCTCTTAATAGATGGGGATATAAGTTAGTGGCTCAAGCGGGTTATGCGAGAGGATCCAGAGGGGTGGGCATTCTGGTACAAAGGTCCCTCCCTTTTTAAATACAGAAGATTACCCGAGATCCACTGGGCAGGTTTGTGACGGTTTCGGGACAGTGGGAGGGGAGGTCCCTTAATGTAACTTCTCTCTATGTGCCCCCCAAACTCCATTCCATCACACTGGCTGACTTAGGACCTCATATGTTGAACTTGCCAGATGGTGATGTCTTTGTGGGGGGAGATTGTAATGCTGCTCTCAACGGGGAACTGGACCGTCTGCCGCCCAGGAGGGGAGAGCTATCTGGTAAATTAATGGCAGACTTTCTTGAGGCGCCAGCTTGATAGACATGTGGAGGACATGTAATCCCACCGCCTCCCAATATTCATTTCATTCTGGGGTACATGGGCGCCTGTCCCGTATCGATTATCTTTTATGTAAGGCCTCTCAGCTCCCCATGTTTGATGGGACCTCCATTTCTGACCATTCCCCGATTGTGATGTATTATGGAGGTGTTCCTCCCCCTACCCAACACAAAATGGTTCTTAACCCTTGGTATCTTAAAGTGCCAGAGATCAGAGAACAGCTGATGAGTGCTACCCAAAATTATTTCGCAGAAAATGAAGGTTCGGTGTCGTCGGATGTAACGCTATGGGAGGCCTGCAAGGTGGTGATCCGAGGTAGTGGAGTGGTGGCGGTTGCGGGTCATAGAAAAGAGAAGCGTAAACAGTTGGACGATCTTGAAAAAGAGGTGACCGCATTAGAGGGCGAGCTGGTGGCCTCACATATGCCCGCTACGCACATAAATTATCCATAAAACAAAAGGAATATAGGGATATTGCAGAAGAAGCGGCTAAGACCCAGTACCGGGCCACCCAACATCGAATTTATGATATAGGTAATAAAGCAAGCAAGTTACTAGCGTGGTTGGACAAAAGAGAGTTGGCCAATAGATGGGTGGCTCGGATCATGGGAGGGAGGGGAGAGGCAATACAGGACAGGATTAAGATTGCGGGGGAGTTTGCCAGGCATTTTGAGCAGGTATATACTACCACGCAGTCGTCTACCCAGGCAGACGCGGCGGAACTGCTGGCTACTTCACAGTTACCTGTTTTAGATGCCCTAGACATTGAGGATTTAGATGCAGCTTTGACAGCAGATGAGGTATCTAAGGCAATTAGCTCACTGCAGTCCGGTAAAGCCATGGGCCCGAATGGCCTTCCAATTGAATTGTATAAGTCAAATGTTACGACTCTTGCCCCATTCCTAGTGTGAATGTATGAGGAGAGTGTGAGTCAGGGTACTTTGCCTGCAACGCAAAGATTAGCAAACATAGTGGTCATTCATAAAGCAGGTAAACCCCCGGAGCAATGCAGCTCCTATTGCCCTATTTCCTTACTTGACCCGGAGGTTAAAATCCTAGCTAAGATTCTAGCACGACGTCCTCAAATTAGTACATCCGGACCAATCAGGCTTTATGCCTACCAGGAATACAGCATTGAATCTCCGCCGTCTATAGTGCGTCCTGGGCAGGGCCACTACTATACAGGAGGATTCCATTATAATGTCTCTTAATGCCAAAATGGCATTTGACATGATTGAATGGTCATTTATTTTTGCTGTTCTTGAAAGATATGGATTTGGTGGTCGGTTCCTGTCCTAGGTGCGTCTTCTTTACTCTGACCCCCTTGCTAGGATTTCAGTAAATGGTGCTCGTTCAGCACCCTTTGCATTGGGTAGGGTCACGAGACAGGGCTGCCCGCTCTCGCCCCTGCTCTTTGCCTTGGCCCTTGAGCCGCTGGCGATCTGGATAAGAGAAGACCCCCTTGTCAGGGGCCTTAATTGGTCACAGGATTGGATGGACAAGATTTCCCTCTACGCCGATGATGTCTTGCTGTATCTGGCTCATCCTCCCTTTTCGATCCGACGAGTGCTGCATATCTTTGAGCTATTTCAAAAATATTCCGGATACACTATTAATTGGGATAAATCCTTGATTTATGTTTTGAGCGGGGATCCTCCGGTTTTGCTGGTGGACTGTGAGGCCCAAATAGCAACGGATGGCTTTAGATACTTAGGAATATATATTACGTCGGATTCCTCAGCGTGTTACGAACATAATTTAAAGCCTCCCTTGCTCCGCCTTCGAGCGGACATAAACCATTGGAAAACACTACCCCTCACGCTTTTAGGTAGAGCGGCACTTTACAAAATGATGGCACTCCTGCGCTTTCTATATTCCCTGCAAAATACGCCATATTTAGTTTCACCGCAGTATTTTCAGTCAATCGATTCGGAGGTCCGTGCTCTCCTTTGGAACCAAGGTTCTCCCGGATTGCTCTCACAAAATTAACAAAAAGCTGGTACGATGGTGGCATTGCTCTGCCTGATATTAGATCTTATTATTGGGCTTCACAGCTAGTTGTTTTACATCATTGGGCCCATCGACCTGTATCGGACCCTGCCTATAGAATGGACAGACATAACATGTCTTCTGGCACTTATTTAAGGGCCCTTTACGGGGGGACGCGGTGCGCACCCAGACTTACGCCAACGTCTTCAACAGTAGACATATGGCACAAAGCAACACAGGCTCTGGGGTGGAAAGACAAGATCACGCAAGTTACCCCATTACTGGAAACAGACCGCCTAGGTATGTTGTCGAAGCAGTCAGGGTTTGATAAATGGGATTTGATCGGTCTCTCGAAAGTTGGAGACATGTGGGCCATGGGGAGAGTAATTCCATTTAGTGATTTGCAAAGAGACTACCAGTTGCATGATAGAGAAACTTTTCGCTACCTCCAGGCCAGAAACGCTTTGTACAAAGCTATTCCAAAGGACTCAGATTTGCCGATTTCCTCACCTCTGGAGGATAGATTGTTGGATGAATATCTTCCGGAGAGAGCCATCTCATTGACCTACCGTAAGATCCTCAATCATACTCCAGACGCTCAGGAGAAAGTACGTGCAAAATGGGCGGACGACATAGGGGACTTGGACGATGACGATTGGCGGGAGGCATTGGCCTCACCTCGAGAGGTAGCGATCAGATCAAGATTTTAACTTATACAACTCAAATTGTTGCATCAGACTAGTTATACAAGCACAGTACTGGTCAAAATGAGGGTATTGGATTCCCCTGATTGTCCCCGTGGGTGTGGAGACGTTGGTACCTATATTCATCAATTCTGGCAGTGCCCGGTCCTCCAGAGGTATTGGGAAAGGGTTCTCGCAGTTATGTCCCGCATCTGTAATTTATCTATAGAAGTTTCCCCCCGGCTCTGTCTGCTAAACATCTGGGAGGCCATGGATCTGTCACGTGCTGAACAGAGGTGGGTTGCATTGGGCTGTATGGTGGCAAAGCGCAATATAGCTAGAACCTGGAGAGGAGGAGTCCAGTTAAATTACACGGACTGGGAGTCTGATATGGACTGGTGCATGCAAGCGGAAAGGGTTGTTTATGAAAGTAGGGGTTGTCCCCATAAATGGACAAAAATCTGGGGCCCATGGAATGAGAGTAGGGGTTTGCTTTGCACTCCAGTTTGCCTCCCCCTTCCCTTGTGGCAGACGAGGAAGACATTTAAGTGATATAACTGTGGAACAATGCTGTGTGCAATGTACTGCCTTTTTTGTTGTATTGTGTGTTTTATGTTATTCTTGAATAAAAAAGATTTTTTAAAAAAAAAGCTGGCCAATGCTGCCATTTGCCACTCTTCTGCCACAATATTCCACAATATTCCAAATACAAATGAATTGCCTCTTAAACAATCTTTTTACACAAAGGTGCTTCTAGTTTGTACAGCTCTTTCTTGACATAATTAGCATTCAGTAAAATCTTTCACAATGAGGTATGTGGTAATTTCATGGGAAAAACATATTGGTCATTTATTCAGCTCTGCCTAAATGATGATATTCAGTAGACAGCAAGTGTCTCCATCCTTATCATGGTCTTCATCACAGATGTTTTCTCTGTGGTCCAGAAGCTTTATTATCATTAGCTCCTATAGGTCCTGTCTTTCTTGATGCCACCACATCTACAGGTCCCGTCATCTAGAAGCCACAAGATAAATCTGTTTTGCTAAGTTGACACTAGTCTCACAGCCACTTCTCACATTCTCTTCTCTCTATGATATTGTCTTTCTGTGTGACCAAATTGAGTGATGTCTGAAATTTGCCTTTCATTGGCACATACTGCTACTTTTGTTTTATTCTGTAACCTGCTACCTCTTACTGTAAGCAATGTCAGCTTATCCACACATCGTTATGTCTTTTTGGTATTACTGTGAGTTACTGTCCAGGAACATATAGGATTGGTATATAAATTGATATAGCATTCTCTAAGCGCCATACAAACTAACACCACATTCCCTCAACCAGGGAGCCCCACCACTTGCGATATCTCCTTAGGTGGACCACCGCCTGGTAATTGCTCGCTTAGGATCATTTCAAGCCTCGAGCGATCTCTCCTCCTCTGACCCCCTGGACTCAAATAATACCTATCCCCCTACTGCCAGGACCACCGAATCTCCTACTACTCACTCCGCTATTCCGGCGACCCTGGGAGAAGCCTTATCCCTACCTCTCCTACTGCCACGATTACTGATTCTGCTATACCTCACTCCGCCATCCCGGTGATCCTGGGGAGAAGCCGTATCCCTACCTCCCCAGGCTTGCCTAGACCTCCTCCGCAACTCACCTCTATCCACTCCTGCTCCCCCCACAAATCAACCCTAAACCCCTCAATTGCATGCTGGTCAACTGTCGATCAGCTATATAACATGCAACAGAAATTTCGGAAACGATCCTTAGTAAAGACATTGACCTTGCTTTTCTGACGGAAACCTGGCTCAAAGCTCACTTCTCACTGATTCTTGACCTGCTCTCTCCCCGGGCTACCCCATCCTCAGAAAAGACAGACCCGTCAAAATTGGAGGAGGCCTAGCCATTATCTATAAAGATGAGCTCCAACTCTCCCTTGCTCAGAACCCTGATTATGCTACATTTGAATACATCGGAGCTGAACTTAAAGTTTCCGGTTCCCCTCCTATTCGACTACACAACATCTATCATCCACCTGGCGACCCTTTGCCCTTTGTGGAGGAACTTTCGGACCTTCTCTCCCTAACCTCGATCTCCAACTCTAAAAACCTCTTCCTCGGAGACTTTAATATTCACTGGAACAAAAGGATGAGCCTTCGGTTAACATCCTCAATGTTCTACTCGACATTAATAACCTGATTCAACTCGGCCATTCGCCAACACATTCCAAAGGGGCTACTCTTGACGCTATCATCACTAGCAAAGAACTGGCTTCCTCTCCCACATTGTCCCCATTGACTGGTCTGACCACCACCTCATCCTCTTTGCCATCAATTGCACCACGCATCCCCCTTCCCCTAAAAACTTCAAACATAGGAAATTAACCAGAAATCTTCACCGAATTCCCCCAGGCGAGCTGGAAACTAAGATTAAAGCAAAACTTCAACTTGCACCTCCCTCTCAAAATGCAAATGACCTTGCCGAACACTACAACAAATCCATCATCGACGTCCTTGACCAAATCGCCCCAGCCAAACTTAAACTGCGAAAAAACATCCCCGCCAAATCCTGGTTTAATGCTGATCTCAACAATGAGAGACGCTCACTTAGATTGACCGAACGCACATGGAGACAACACCCTTCCCCCTCAAACCTTGCTCTCCTCAGAGCAGCAAGTGCGAATTACAAAAAGCACATCCTTAATGAGAAGGCCTCCTTCTTCCGCGCTCAACTCGACCTGGCAAAAAATAGACCTAGGGAACTATTTAGCATCATCAAAAAACAAACAGCTTCGGCCCCCCCAATTGATGGCCTCTATCGAAAGGTGCGAAGAAATTGCTAACTTCTTTTCCGATAAAATCTCCAGGATCGACCAATCCTTTAGCTTAGCCCCCCTCCACATTGCTCAGCTCCCCTCCTTGACCTCCCCCCAAATCTCCTTTCGCGCCTTCGCCCCCCTGACTCTGTTCTTCTCCCACTTGCTGCCGCCCCTCCTGAACACTTCGTCGCCAACCCCCAGCTTAAAAACAATGCTTCTTGGCTTACCTTCCGCCCAGTCACAGAGCTTGAAGTCATCTCCAAGCTCAAACCATCCTCTCATACCATGGACCCTCTTCCCGCTAAACTTGTTCAAGACCTAAAACACATAATTGCACCATATTGGACCACCATCATCAACTCCTCCTTGGCCACGGGTTGTGTCCCGGTCTCCCTCCAACTGGGCCAAATTACTCCCATCCTTAAAACACTACTGCCAACCCCAACGACCTCAACAACTTGCGTCCTATCTCTAATCTTCCGCTTCTTTCTAAGGCCCTCGAAAAATGTGCCTTGCTACAATTGGACAAACACATTCACTCTTTTAACCTTTTGGACACATTCCAGTCAGGCTTTAGAAAGGGCTGCGGTACTGAAACTGCCATGATCAACGTTATTGATGACATCCACCAATCCCTTGACAAGGGTGAGGCCTCCCCTTCTCATTCTCCTCGACCTCTCTGCTGCCTTTGATCCTGTTAACCACGCCACCTTACTCAACACCCTCAAAGTTCATTTCGGCTTCAACGGCCCTGTCCTCAAATGGTTCACCTCACTCCTTCAACACAGAACACAGCAAATTAAAATCAGCAATTGCCTCTCTAAACCCATTCCTGCCTCCTTGGGTGTGCCTCAGGGTTCTATTCTCACCTTCCCTATTCAACCTCTTCATGGAACCCCTCACCCTCATTCTTAAGCAAGCTGGAATTAACTTCCACCTCTATGCTGATGATACCCAACTTTACTACAAAATTAAATCCCATGCCGACATCCTACACCTCAATGAGGCCCTGACTAAGATTCTACACTGGTTCCATCTCAATCATCTTAAACTCAACCCTAAGAAAACGGAAATCATTCTCTTCGCTCCTAAAAACAACCGGCTCCCCGTTCATCTATGGATCTCTGACCTTAAAGCTCTCAACTGCTCTCTTTCCACTTCTAACTCAGTTAAATCCCTAGGAATTAACATTGACCATAACCTCAGCCTCACTCTCCACATAAAAAATTCTGCTAAAGGAGCTCTCTTCACTCTGCAACACCTCAAGAAAATTAAACCCTTCATTCCTGCTGATGACTTTAAATTAGTTGTTCAATCACTGGTCTTGTCTAAATTGGACTATGGTAATGCCGTTCTCTCTGGAACACCGAAAGTCCACCTAGTGTCATGTGGTTTGTGGCCTCATGGTCTGCATTACTAAGTTGGCTTAGGCCTGGCTGCCATGATGCCTTTTTGCGCACGTTACTTTGTGCCTTTGTTTTTCCAGCCTCTGCTTCTGCCCGGCTATTTTAGAACTGTCTGCATTTCTGCCTTTCACCTTTTCTCCTGTTCCCTGTGGGTTACGTCTGCACAACATGTACAAGGTCGAAAAACAACGTCCCTTGTTCTTGCTGATCTGGCCAGTCCCTCGCACTTAGACATAACACTAAGTACAGCTGCACTGGAGAAATTCGTGTGCTTTTAATATTGTGATTTCACTGTTAGAGGCACTTGGAGAAAAACCTTTCCAGAGAGAAGAGCTGTGCTTGTCTGATGATGTAAACCTTGCATCTAGATATTGAGGTATGGGGGTTTGCCTGACAATGCCCAGAGGTCTTCTGTTTTTATAATAAACTAGCTAATAGCATGGGGAGGGTGGTATGGTCATTTAGCCCTATATCCACTGCTTTATGAAATGCTTTCCCCGTTTGTATTCTATGGAATTGTGACTATGCTTATTATTTTATCCTTATGCATTATGCTGATAGTACTGGCACGTGTACTGTATCTTAGAGCACGGTAGTTGAAATAAAAATTTTAAACTATACAGTGTCTCTTATTATGCACGTTGTGGACAGGTATGAGTGAGTTATGAAAGGGTGTCCTTGCTCCCGCGAGTCCTGAGAGAGAGAGACCGTGTTCTGGGTTGTCTAATCATTGGTAGCGTCATTGCTAATGAGACGCTAAAACTAGTCGGATTGGGATTGTGGGTGCTAAGGTGCATGGTTGGTTCACCACTATACTCCGAGGTCCTATTATCCTGTGCATAGCTCTGTGTATGTGCAGAATCCCTTCAACACTAGCACCAATCAAATCAGTCCTCAACCTCGCGGCCAGGCTTATTTCCGATTGTAGACGGGTTGACCACATCTCCCCGTCCTCAAAGGTCTCAAATGGCTTCCCATCGAAGGCAGATCCACTTACAAGACTGCTTGCATTACGCATAAAGCCTTGCATCTTCACACCCCACTGTATCTCTCAGCTAAACTCCACAAAGCTGGCTGCACTAGAGAAATGAGGAGCACCAATGCTCTCATCCTAGTTCCTCCTTTATTAAACAAGAAATCTACTCAATCACGCTCCTTCTCCGGAAATGCACCTACTATCTGGAACTCTCTCCCCAAAGATCTTCGTTGCAACCCCTCCTACTTCAGCTTCAAAAAAGCCCTCAAGCTGCACCTTCTCAATCAATATTGGGGTCCTTAACCGCTGCCGCCTAGCAGTGTCTCAACCTACTCCTGACTGTACTTTGTTCCCGCACCATTATTCCTGACTCACGACCCCCTCTTCTCTTTTGGTCATATATTTATAATCCTCCCCCTAGTTCTCTTATAATTACTGTCTACTCCCGCTTGCTACCACTTCTCCCTTCGCCCTCCTCAGTTTCCTCCTTCTTTTATATTCCCCCCTCTTCCTTGACTTCCCTCCCTAAATGAATCGTCCATCACTTGTTTTGACCTAATTATTTTCATCATTTTCTTGCCCATGTTATAATCTGTCTGATGCATATTGCTCTTACTGCTCCTGCATTTCACTTTTTGTACAAATGTTATATTGCAATTGTGGTCCTCGCCTAATCATTGTAAAGCGCTCTGATACCCTCAGGTCTAGCCAGCGCTATATAAAACCTTTTAAATAAATAAATAAATAAATTGGACTGGAGAGCAAAATGACCAATGACAAAGAGTGTCATCTTAAAAAGTTAGGGGGTCCCGGGCAATTGCCAACTTTGACCATGCCTTAAAACGTCTCAGATGACAAAATGTTCAAACCAGCCCAACACTGCAGGAGGCCTTGACTACAATTGAGATGAAGAATGGGGCACTGTTGGGTTCTGCTCTCATACCAGCCAATAGCCATCATGACCCCAGGAAAATGCTTCAGTAGCAGCATGTCCAGTCTGACCCAGATTAACTCCAGAAACTTGACAACTTAAAACATTTGTGCATTGCTGAAACAACTAAATCAGAGCTGCACCGCTTAGCGACAATGTTCAAATATCGTATAAGTGGTAGATTTTTTACAAAGCCACGAAGCCGTTGTACACGGATCAAATTTTTCTTTTCTTTTATGGATTCATTCTTTAAAAGACAGACAGCCAATGCGTTTCGTCCCTAGAAACAGGACTTCTTCAGGCGATGTTCAATGTGTGTAACAGATTAGAAATAAGTAGATACTGTAGTGACCTTGGGCAATTTTATAGTTCGGCATAGGTGGCAATCGCACCCTTGCATCATGCTTATCTGTTAGCGCAAACAAATAATCCCATCGAAAGAAAAAGACGATAAAAGGTTAAATGTCCATTCATTTTCCTGATGTATCTTAAGGATAGGCAGCAAAGACTGGAACATGTGTGGTATGCTAGACACAATGGTGTGTTGTTATGGTGCAATTGTCACTCCCTAGCACATATCCAGAGCTTGGCGAGAGTACTTAGTGTGAGATGGTGACACGCCGCATGGTAGATGGCGTTCTCCTGCCGCCCTCTATTTTGTTTGAAACCTGTGTATTGGTTACCGACTAACTCAGTGTAAGCCAGGCATGGATTTAAGTTACTACTAAGTGAACTGTGTTTTTAAAATAAACTGCTACATATTTACGTGAAAGGAATCAGTTAACTGCAATCTACAATATTATTGGGATCATAATGCCATTTAATGATTATAAACCTATCCAAACTTGGTGAACTATGATGACAGGAGGTGGTACCACCATCTAACAAGATTCTGCCCTCTGCCTCCTGCCTGCCCATTCAGAGAGAGAAAAGGAATTCCACCAAACAGATGCTGAGTTTGTGGCAGAGACTATGCATGGCTGGAATAGGGTATTCACTATATTAGATAAAACCTACTTAGGATCACATCACTTGATCAGTGGACTAATAAGTGCAAGACACTTCTGGTCTGTACTACTGAGTGTAATGTAAATATTCAATTCCTCTAACTACACCAAACCATGAAATGCTGCCTTTATTAATAAAGAGTGACTATTGTACTCAATTAATCAAAACTTTAATTCATGAATATATATCAAAGGTGCACATGTTTTTAAATGAATAAGTGTAAAGATAAATAGGGATATCAGTAAATAGATGAAGGTAAGGCATCTATAGTGTGGTACGTTCTTCACTAATAGAAAGGCTGACAGCTACGAAACAGTTGTTGGAGTACTCACATGAGAAGCAGAACCCTGCATCTCCAGAAAATAGATGTTAGTGTATTTCATGGTTTAAATAAACAGGTAACTCAACTTTAGTGGCAGCATAAATCTTTAACAAGATGTGATGGATGACAACCTATGGCCTGATTACGATGGTGGACGGACTTCTGTCTATCCGCCATCGTCCCGAGAGATGGGGACCGGCCGCCTATAAGGTGGCGGTCCCACATATGGCATTACAATGCCGCCGACACCACGACTGCCGCAAGCACCATGTTTTCCATTGCGGTGGGCGCTGCTTGCTGTAGCACCTGCAGCAATGGAAAAAATGCAAGATTTTCATTTCCCTGCACTCCATGTCAGGCACCATGCAGTGCCTGCCACATGGTGGAGGGAAATGTAGAAGAACACCATAGGTGCCCCCAAAGTGCAAAACTGAACTGACCCTGATCAAGGGGGGCCTGCAAGAGGGACCCCAAAGTCCATCCCTGTGAGCCTTTCTATGGCGGGTGAACCCTCCATGGAAAGGCTGGTGCTGATCCAGCATTGTAATCAGACCGGTGGTGCCTGCTAGGCACCGCTGGCATGCATTGGATGCTGAGGGCCTGCACCGCCCGGCAGGCTCAAGGAATCCATCGTGGTGGTCGGAGTTCCCAACCGCCACAAACCCGCCCACTATCAAAATATGGCAGGCGGGAAAAGGCCTCAAGATCGCGGTGAACCCGCCCTCGGCAGCCTGTCGGTGGGGGGTTCACCGCAATCGTAATCAGCCTCTTAGTTTGGAGTCCAGTCCAGTAGTCTTTTACTACTGATGTATTAGCTTCTGATTGACAGCCATGATGAAGATGTGAGCTGAAAAATATCTTTGTATGTGTAGTCCTCTAGCAAATCACTTTGATGATAAGATCTTTGAATGATCACACATGTGTCAGAAGTTAATAAAGCCTCCAACAGTTTTGCAAAATACACCCCTGTGCGCTGATAAAACTCTAGTTTTATTGGCTGCAGACGGCATGTCACCTAAGCCTTATTTACACTGTGCCACAGTTGACTGTGACATTAATGGTAAAATGCAGCCTGGCTTAAATGGTATTCAGGTTTTTTAAAGTAGAGCGCATTGCTGTGTCAAAGCAGGTTTCACCAACGAATAATAGAGAAACAGATATGCTTTTCATTTTTTGTTAGGTGCTCTCAATTTCATTGAAAGCCTCTACAATTGAAATTAGAACATCAAACATTTTATGTAATTGTTGCATAACATCATCGTATACATTTTGTATTGATAAGTAAAAATAAGAACATTAAAAACTGTTTTGGAAAATAGCATCCTAAGGTTTTGAAATCTAGTTAATGCTTTTTCTGTAATTGTAATGTCTTCAATTGCACACACATCAATCCCTCTAGTGACCGCATATTGATCATCCTCAATTACCCTCATATGATAGAGACACCCTTCCTTCCACTCTCATTAGAGTTTTCTCACAATCCTTTCTCTAGCAGTAAGGAAACTATTGAACTTCGGAAAGGTTAGATTTATTATTCTAACACCAGGCAGCAAAAAAGCAGGGAAAGTGTTACATTTGCTATTCTCACTCCAGTCTCAGCAACAGTAAGGAAAGAGGTTAACTTCGAAGGGGTAATATTTACTATCCCCACTCCAGTCTGTGCAACAGTAGGGAAAACATTGGACTTCAGAAGGGTAAGATTTATCATTCCCACTCCAGTCTTTGCAACAATAGGCAAAGCGTTAGACTTTGGAGGGATTACATTTACTATTCTCATTGCAGCCTACCTAACAGTAGGGAAATTATTTCACTTCATACACATTACATATTTTAAAAACTCTTACTTTAAAAAATATATTAAACTCGTAATATAAACCTTATTAATTAATATTTAAATTATTTACAATTTAAAAATGTATATATTAACATTCAATTAATATGTATCAATTGAGTTCATTCTTTACTACATTAATAATACATATTTACTAGTTTAAATATAATGTTAATAATAATTTACTATCTTTTAAAAATTAATATTAAAATAAGTATTCGATTATTTCAAAATTAGCTTCTCATTCTAGACCCCTAGAATCTCAGCCACCTACACCTTAAATAAAACTAAAATAAATAAGTATACTACAATTTACACAATTGATAATCAATTAAACAATTATTTACAATTAATAATTAATTATGTAACCCTCAGTATCATATACAGGGCAAACCACCTCAGTAAACTGGAACGCTTAGCAAAACACCTTTCCTTGTCTGGCCAAGACTGTTTCCTCTGCAGGACTTCTTAGAAAACAAGCAAGTGGGTCTTCACCATCTAAAGTCCAGGTACTAAATAATCCTCCCTGTCATGACTCATACTCTCTTGACTTTCAGAAAAGATTCTCCTATATCCACCAACCTACTCAAAGACCCACCGCCTTGATTTACAAACACTATGAAGTATAATCCAGCAGCAACAAAACTATGTAAACAAAAACTATATAAATAAAATGAAATGTGTGTGGCTTTGTCAGAGATATTAAGGAGACTTTATGAAGACTCTGCAACATATAACTGATACCTTCTCAGTGTCTTAAGTCTTCATCCACAACAAAATAAGCTTTAGGAAAAGCTGCAAGTTTTAGAAGTTGGTATCTTTAAAACCCATGAACTGAAGGTCACAGTAATCAGTTCAGAAAAGAATGGAAACCTGGTTGAGGTTCAGCATCTTTAAACGCCAGTATTGACCCTTCTAAATAAGGGTAACACAACTTGCAAGTGCTTCTAAGAGTCTTTTATTGTACGGTATTAGTTGATCTTATTAATCAGAAATTGTGGTCCCCATAAACAAAATGTGTGGTGCAGATTGCATGATATTTTAAAATATCTAACCTATGCCATGTGAAGCCAGTACAGAGTTACAAAGTCTTTCACATCCCAGTGATTTGATCATTACCACAACTCCAACTCCCATGGGTATCTTTCATACATTTGTCATTTTTAGCGATATGCCTTTAACTGGGATGTTGCTACTGTAAGTAGCAACCATAAGGAGGGTGGAAGATTGTAATATATGTCCTCAAAATAGCCGAAAAAGTTTAGCACACAATTGGCAAACTATTTTTATCTTGTACATGCATTAGAATGGACCTGGGTCCAGATTTTGTAAGAAGTTGCATTGTTCTTTCATCATGCAGAGTGACTCAAGGCAGTGTAATTAATTAATTTAGATTCACAAAGACTGGCAAGGGCCACCCTGCGTGACATTTAAAGCTGCTTGCACTACGCTACATTACATTTCAACTTGGGAGGAGTTCAGTGGGTGGAGAATGAGTGTTCCTGTGCATCCATCTATGGATTTGCATGAGATCCATATGTTTCCCAGATGATGGCATAACAAGGTGAAAAATCTTTTTCCTCCTTGTTATTTCCTCTTTGAATTGTGTTTGTGTAGTAATGTATCTATTCCTGCACAAAAAATAAATCTGCCTGTCATATAGGCACACTTACAGCATGGTGCAAGGTTGCCTGCATTGGTGCACCAGTGGAAGGAGAGAGCAGAAAGGCTCAGCATCTTTGTAAATATGGAGCATTTGTGCTCTCTTCTTGCTACACCGCTATGTGTGAAATCATATCAACTATGACCCGATATCTTTTCCATATTTGTACATATTTTTAGATTCACTACTTGTGCTATATTTGCTGTTGATGTAATATGTGTGCATGAAAGTTGGAGGTGAAAGTGATATAACCCTTGTTTCTTCCTTCTAAAGGAATCAGAAGCAATGTGCTTTTATTGCCTTACCTTTCACTTGTATTCAAGCAAAATATTCCTTGATATCTCTTTCTCAGTTGTGCATGAAAAGAAGGACCCCAGCATGGAAATTTCCTTGTACTTTGCCAGTGCCATAATTTTTGCTTGCAGCGATGAAATCACTGAATGGAAGGACCTATGCACAAATAAAAAGAACTTGGAGAAAGCAATAGACAGTAATAGTAATCATGGCACATCTTTCCATTCATTGCAAAATTATCATGAATTACAAAGACTATATTGATGTCATATGTATCAATATGTATCTAAATGACACAATATACATGTAATGTTCTGGCTCAGGTAGCTTGTGTCTGGAGAGTTGTGTCTGATGAGAATGACAGCAGTTAGCAATAATGTCCTCTGAGGGATTCGGGCAAATGATTCAGAAACAGTGGCACCTTTCGTAATACATCTGTTAATAGATAATGAGAATAAAATCCATAGGGTAAGTGGAGATAGGCGATGAAAGACAACAGGAACAGGGAATCAAATTGCACATTTTTACTGCTAAAACAGCAACACAAGTTTGCCCCAGTGTTGAAGATGAAAATGTGAGTGATCATAAGCATGTTTTGCAAAACAATAAATATATCTGATTCATGACATTCAGGTTTTTGAGGCAGTTTTTTATTAGGATAACTTTCTATGAATATAATATTTCATGGCAGGTTTGAATCGTAGACAGCACTGGTATGCTACAAGGAGATTCAATAGGTAAACGAGGACAGGAATTAAGAAAGAAAAAGTACATTTAATAATAGAGTCAACTGGAAAATAGGAGAGGTACGGTGGCAGAGAGATGGAGGTTTAGAGGAGAATAGTAGCCAGCATTGGATGGGGGCTCTAAGGTCCAGGTGCTGTTGAAAGAGTCCCACTCTGGTATCCATGATTTTAACCGGGTCTCAAACCGGTCTCAAGAAATATTGTTGGGGATGGGTTTTCAGCCTTCTCGGGAAACCAATAAATCGGATATTGTTTCTTCTTGACCTGTTTTACGTGTCGTCTGCACGCTGTTAGGCGGCGGCTGTGTTTTCATCATGTCGGTTTTAAGGGAGGCTAGGCCATCCTCAGTTGTTGATATCTGATCCTCCACTGACGTCAGCCTGAATGCCATATTGCAAAGATACTGCCTGAAGTGTGTGACGTCCACCCCCACCTCACTTATTTTATATTGCAACTCTTCACAGGAGGCTTGGATGGCCAATATGATAGTGCTCATGTCAGTTAAGGCCATGGTCATTGGTGGGCCTTGATCCAGGACCCAAAGGGCCGCCCACCCCTCCCCATCGAGGCCTTGAATTTATCAATCTTGGTTTTAGCTTGAGCCATGGTGTATTTGTCCTTTCCCATGAGATGTATTGAGTGAGAAGTTGCCGTATTAGTCCCAGTTCTTAATTTGTTAGGGAAGGAGCCATGAGGGAGTCCATGTCACTATGGGCCCACCCGCTACCCTAATTTCAGAAGTATAGAGTAAGTTGGACCATTGTATGTCAAAAGTGTTTTCCTCACCAGCCCGCTTGCCCTTGAGATGACGTCTTGCAGCCCAATGGTCAGTGTTCACTGGGCCTTTATCTTCCGTTCTCCAGGTCCGCCCTTCAGTGCCATCCAGTCAGTGTCACCTCCAGGCCCCACTGGTGTGCCCCCAGCAAGGAAGGAGCAGCAGATGTAGTCCAGGCTGGTTTTCAGGCATAGTTACTCCACTAGTTCTGTTGCAGGTCAATGATCTCAGGCTATCCAGGTTCCCATGTCACAGGGGCTGAAGGGGTCAGAAAGAGATGGGGCAGCATTCAGCCGGTATCGGGGGTCTCCACTGCTAGGCTTGTCTACCACAATTCTGCAGGACCAGTAATATCTGGGGTTGCCTCCGGTGTTCTAACCGTCCTCTCCACTACACCAAAGTGAAATGGCAGGAATGCACCATATTTATGTGGCCGGATTGTTTCTGCTGTCATAAATATGGTTTGCAGACCTTCCTGTATAGAAACAATCCTAAAATGTTTAATGCAATAGACATTGAAAGAGAAAAAAATGAGGAGAAATAAAGTTATTTCTCCTTGTTACGCCTCACCGTGGGAGGCATAAGGCTTTGGCACTTCCCCAGGTTTATATGCTCTCTAAGTCTGGGGAAGTGTTACAATTCATGGGTGTTGCGTGGGAAAAGCCACTGCAATACCCATGGAACACCCAGGGTAAGACAACTTTGGACCTAATTAACAAAGAAATCTTACACTTTTGAGTAACTTTACAATTTTGAGTAAGCTTACTATTTTTTCATATTCACAAATTGTTTCTCGCATGTCTCCACCCCTTTAGTTGCGGATGTGGAGTTTGAATAGTCAGAATTTATGACTGTAAAGTTACGGCATGTAACTTACAACTGTATTTTACGGCTGACAAACACTCAGGGGCAGATTTACAATTAACTAACGCAGCACGGCGCAGCAAGTCATTTTGCTGCGCCATGCTGCGTTAGTTTGGAAAGCTCAGGGATGCGACATATTTACAAGAATATGTCGCATCCTTGTGCTTCCCCCTGCGCTGGCGCACAAACTGCAGCCATGCGCCGGCGCAGGCACCCTTGCACCATGGTGCAAGGATGCCTGCGTCGTGGGAGATTGTTTTTGTGCAGGAAGGGGAACCTTCCTGCACAAAAACAATCACTACAACCATTTTCCTCTTTCAATGCGTGCTGCAGAATGCAGCACGCATTGAAAGAGGAAAACGAGGAGAAATGAAAACATTTCTCCTCGGTGCGCCTCCCTACGCCACCTCTAGGGTGGCGTAGCTTTCAAACGCATCTCCAGAGTTACGATTTCTCGTAATTCTGGAGATGTGTCTTGTTCCATGGGTGTTGCGTGGGAACACCCACAGCAACACCCATGGAACGCCCTTCACCGCAAAGTGCTGCGTGTGAAGGGGCCGTATTTACAAGGAGAGGAAAAGTCACGCAGGGTGGCTTTTCCTCTCCTTGTAAATATGGAGCAGCCCCTGCGTCACCAGTACGTCACAAAAAGTGACGTACTGGTGGCGCAGGGGCTTGTAAATCTGCCCCTCAGTACTTGGGGTGGAGACTATGCACTCAGTTAAGAAATGAACCTTCACTCCCTAAATTCTCTCTAACTTTAATCTTTGGGCCTGAGTATGAGTTTGGCGGAGTGGCAGTGGGCCACCATTCCAGCACCCCGCTGCCACACCGCCAAACCTGTACTGAGATTGCCTGCTGTATTCCGAGTGTAATGAAGGTCAGGCGGTCCTGCTATGGTGGTCCAGCTATGGCAGTCCCATAGCGGTGCTTTTCAAAGGCTACAATGTGAGCCTTGGAAAGGCAGCACTGTGGGACCACTGCAGCACTTTCTTTCACAGCATGGACTGCTCAGTCCATGCCGTGCAGGAACTGGGTGTGCATGCATACAGGGAGGCACAACATGTGCCACACTGCATGCATCCCCTGGCCCTGTAGGTCCCCCTTAGTTTCCTCACCACCACACTTTTCATGGTGGGCTCACCGCAATGAAAACTGTGCCGTTGAGAAACTCGCAATATCTTGGCTGTGACGCAACGACATGGCCAGTATATTGCAGAACTCAGATCACTGCAAGAACACCAGGAATCATGGATCCCTGGTGGTAGCAGCAGTCCTTTGATGGTCTGACCACTAAACTCATAATAGAGCGGTAGGACCGCCAGTGAGGCAGTGCCCACAGTGCCACCGTGGCTACAGTGTTCCATTGGAACGCCATAGTCATAATCCAGTCCATGTTTTCTATTTTGCATAATGTTACTTTTAGCACAGAATTTTCATTGGTTTCAATAACTATAAATCTCAGATTTCTAAGTAAAAAAATGCAAATGGCATAGCTATTCATGCATGGATCATGATAATGTGCCATCTGTGACTCTTTCTCTGACTAAAGCTACAATCTCTCTTCCATCTTTGTACTTCATTCATATCTGCACTGTCTGTTGTGTACTACATATACAGACCCAAATACACACCCTGTAACACTGATTTTATTAACTATATAAATGATGTGGTAAGTTTATTTTTATGTTCTTCATACAATCAGAGTAAATTCTTCAGTGAACTGCAACAGGGCAACAAACAAAGTCAGTCTTGAAACACCAAACAACAACAAAAACTGGCATGTACCTATGCTAACAAGATGTTTATGTTTTATAAACACCTACACGGAAATGTGAATAAATGTTTACGTGTCTTTATAGTGGAGTAAAATTTAACATTGACATGTATCCTAGGATTTATTAATGTTTATTAACTTAATTCTACTATCCACCATCTGCCACAAGAGTGACTTCTGGTGCTAGCAGCACTATCACATCAGAACTGACACCACATGGCAGATGGATGATAGACACTGCTAAGTTGTACATCAGCTTTTTTCATAAGTCACTATTATATTGACTTTATTCCTGGCATGGTAGTTGTATGTCTTTCATCATACATCCCTGTTATCAACAAGCTCAATATGCCAAACTGTAGTTTTACTTATTTTATAAATTTTTAATTTATATCTGAATTTTGACAGTGTGAGGGTAGGAATCTAATTTATGTTTAACCTTGTTCAAGGTAGCTTCATATTATTTTGTGTGTCTTTCCTAATATTCTCAAGCGGCCACAGCATATGCAACAATCATCTCAATGCAGCCTTGATATCACAAGTCTCTGTGTACAATCTCCTATACTCTCCTTCCATGAAAGTCCATCTGCGGTCTTCTCTCAATCATCTGAAAGAGAGAACATCCCTGCAGAGAAGCTCAAATTATCTGTTCATGAATACCCTCCGACAACCTTTCAGGTGCCATCCTTCAACCTGCTGGTCTTTTTAAAAGGCCACGCATGGAGGGTGAGGAGTGGAGGTTTAATTTTTCCAGCAACAAACTGATGTTCTGCAGGAACACTGTTACAGGAGATCCTCTAGAAGGATCCAGTGGACATAAAATGAAGTGCACCTAATATTTTCAAATAGGCAGGTATAGCATGGGAGAGATCTGTAGGTGAATCCAGCTCTTAATCCCACTCAGCAACCATGCCAAGATCATAACACTTTAAATGACAGGCATGAAAAGAGATTTTGGTGTGTGCATTCCATTTGCATGTGGTCTGCCTGGCTAGGATTGATTATTCTTGTAATCAGAGTCTGGGGGTGGACTACTTTGCAAGTTTTGAAATAATTGTTGGATATACCTTTAATATTTGATGTGCTTGAAAGACACATTTTAAAACACATTACATTTTTAGAAAAAAACCATAATTAAATTATGCATTATTAACTGTGTGCAGCGACCCTTGACCTTGTTAGGTAGGTCGCTCCCCCACCACACAGCTCCGCCTGTGTGTCCTGATCAGCCCCAGCTGCCACTGCTGGAGAAGTTGAGGCCCTCCTCCACCCGCAGGCTACCACCTGCGCCTCATCCCTGGTGGCCAGTGGTAGGCCTTAGGTCTGTATTCTTTCGCTGTCTTCCCTGCTCAGCCCTTACTGTCCTCAGGTACTGTAACTGCTGCTGTCTGTCTCCCCCCTGTGCCTGCATTCCTTTCTGTGCCTTCTGTTTCCCCTTGTTGCCCCCGATTTGTGCCCGTATTTGCCTTCTGTTTCCCCTTGTTGCCCCCGATTTGTGCCTGTATTTGCCTTCTGTTTCCCCTTGTTGCTGCCGATTTGTGCCCGTATTTGCCTTCTGTTTCCTCTTGTTGCCCCGATTTCTGCCCGTATTTGCCTTCTGTTTCCCCTTGTTGCTGGCGATTTGTGCCCGTATTTGCCTTCTGTTTCCCCTTGTTGCTGGCGATTTGTGCCCGTATTTGCCTTCTGTTTCCCCTTGTTGCCGCCGATTTGTGCCCGTATTTGCCTTCTGTTTCCCTCGCTGCCCCCTTGACTCTGTGCCCATTTTGCCTTTTGTTCCCATCGTTGCCCCCGTGATCCTTGCCCTTGCCTCCTTTCCCTCACCGCTCCCGTTCCCGCCGCTGCATCCCTGCGGCCCCGCCCCCACTGCCCATTCGCTGCCCCTGCCTCCCGCCTCCCAGCTGCTCCTCCCTCCCACCTCCCCATATATGGCGGCCGCTGTGCGTGCCGTGCCGCTGGCGCGCCGAGGCGCTAAGGCAAGCCCGTCTGCGCCCGTCTGCGCCTCTCCGCGCACCATGCCAGAACCCCTGGTCCTCGCGCCCCCGCGCCAGCCACGGCGACCGCCGCCGATACGATGCCACCACACTCCACGCTCTCAACCCCGGACGGACACACACCTGCTTCAAGGCCACCCCGAAATGCACTCATGGTCCCTTCACCTGCCGGAACTGCAGCTACACCAGCCTCAGAGCCGCCGAAGTGCCCGCCAAGAAGGACCTCAACCACCTCCGATGCATCCTACTGAACACCCGCTCCGCATGCAAACACGCCGTCGAGCTCTGGGACCTGCTCGACACATCATCACTGGACATCGCCTTCCTGACATAGACCTGGATGAACGACTCCTCTGCACCCGACATCGCCATAGCCATCTCAGACGGCTATAAGATCACCCGCAGAGACTGCACCAACGGAGTAGGAGGAGGAATCGCCATCGTCCACAAGAGCACCATCAGGGTCTCGACCGGCACCGACGACACTCTCTGCACCGCCAAACACATGCACTTCCAGATCCACACGGACCCCAACACCACCCTTAGAGGCACCCTCATCTACAGACCCCCTGGACCCCGTCCCCAGTTCAGCGACTCCATCGCTGACTTCATCAGCACGCACGCCCTGACCTCCACTGACTACATCCTCCTCGGAGACCTGAACTTTCACCTGGAGAACAACAACGACAGCAACTCCACCACCCTGATCGACCACCTCGCCAACCTCGGACTGAGACAGCTCAGCACAACGCCGACCCATTCCGCCGGCCACACGCTCGACCCCGTCTTCTCCTCAAGCCCCCACGTCTCCTTCAGCCACACCACCAAACTCCTCTGGACCGACCACCGCTGCATCCACTTCACCTTCCAGAAACCCACCACACACCACCGCACCCAACAGATCCCACGCCGCTGCTGGAGCAAAGTCACCGAAGACCAACTACAGGCAAACCTCGCTCTCAGCCCACCCACCGACCCCTCCAACACTGACGACGCTGCCCGCAACCTCAGACGATGGATAGACGACTGCGCCAACACCCTCGACCTGCTGAAAAAACCCACCTACAGAGACACCAGCAAAAGAGCCAGCTGGTTCACCCCGGAACTCCTAGCATCCAAGCGTACCTGCCGGAAACTAGAGAAGAAATGGCACAGTGAAGAGACACCGGACAGCAACGCAGCCCACAAAGACGCCATCCGCAACCACCATCACCTCATCAGGTCCGCCAAGAGGATCTCCTTCAAAGACCGCCTCGACAACCACGCACACAACAGCAAGGAGCTCTTCATCATCGTGAAGGAACTCTCCAACCACAGCTCCAACGCCGTCGCAAGCCCTGTGCGATTCCCTCGCCACCTTCTTCCACCGCAAGATCGTCGACATCCACGACAGCTTCAACACCCAGACAGCCCCAACAGACACCGACACACCAGACCCGCCGCACACCATCGACCACGACCCCTTGCCAGCCTGGGCCAACGTGAACAACGTGAACATCGATGACACCATCAAGACCATGAGCACAATCCACTCTGGCTCCCCGTCAGACCCTTTCCCGCACCACATCTTCAACAAAGCCAGCAGCTCCATCACACCCCACCTGCGCAACGTCATCAATCTCTCCTTCGAGACCGTGACCTTCCCAGAGAGCTGGAAACACGCTGAGATCAATGCCCTACTGAAAAAACCCAAGGTGGACCCGAGAGACCTCAAGAACTTCCGGCCCATTTCCCTGCTTCCGTTCCCAGCCAAGGTAATCGAGAAGATCGTCAACAGACAGCTAACCCGATACCTCGAAGAAAACAGCATCCTGGACCCATCCCAGTCAGGGTTCCGCAGCAACCACAGCACCGAGACTGCCCTCATCGCCGCCACCGACGACATCAGGACCCTGCTGGACAACGGTGAGACCGCAGCCCTCATCCTGCTGGACCTCTCCGCCGCCTTCGACACTGTCTGCCACCGCACTCTACGCGCACGCCTCCACGATGCAGGGATCCGAGACAAGGCCCTGGAATGGACCACCTCCTTCCTCTCCGGCAGAACCCAGAGAGTCCGCCTCCCCATTCCGATCCAAAGCCTCCGAGATCATCTGCAGCGTACCCCAGGGATCATCCCTCAGCCCGACACTGTTCAACATCTACATGGCCCCGCTCGCACGCATCGCCCCACAGCACGACCTCAACATAATCTCCTACGCCGATGACACTCAACTGATCCTCTCCCTCACCAAGGACCCCCTCACCACCAAATCCAACCTCCACGAAGGAATGAAGGGCGTAGCCGATTGGATGAAGAGCAGCCGACTAAAGCTGAACTCGGACAAGATGGAGGTCCTCATCCTCGGCTCCAACCCTTCAGCCTGGGACGACTCCTGGTGGCCAACGACACTGGGGGCAGCCCCGACACCCACCTACCACGCACGCAACCTGGGAGTCATCCTCGACTCAATGCTCTCCATGGCCAAGCAAGTCAACGCAGTCTCCTCCTCCTGATTCAACACCCTCCGCATGCTCCGCAAGATCTGCAGGTGAATCCCAACAGATACGAGAAGAACAGTCACCCAGGCCCTCGTCAGTAGCAGACTCGACTATGGAAACGCCCTCTATGCGGGAGCCCCGGCCAAGCTCATCAAGCGACTGCAACGCATTCAAAACACCTCTGCACACCTGATCCTCGGCGTGCCACGCCACAGCCACATCACCCCCACCTGAGAAACCTGCACTGGCTCCCCGTCGACAGGAGAATCTTCTTCAAACTCCTCAGCCACGCACACAAAGCACTCAACAAGACCAGCCCAGCCTACCTCAACAGACGACTCTTCTTCTATGTCCCCAACCGCCAGCTCCGCTCCGCCGACCTCTCCCTCGCCACCGTCCCCCGCATTCGAAGAACAACCACCGGCGGCAGATCCTTCTCCCACCTCGCCGCCAAGACATGGAACACCCTTCCACTCAGCCTACGACAGACCCAAGACCTGCTGACCTTCAGGAGGCTACTCAAGACCTGGCTGTTCGACCAGTAGTGGCACCCCCCCTTTTTTTTCCCCAGCGCCTTGAGACCCTCTCGGGTAAGTAGTGCACTCTACAAATTCTGTGATTGATTGATTGATTGATTGATTGATTGATTGAGTTATGACGTTTAATGAGAAAATGGTATTGTAATTATTGATCAAATTTCAATATATTGTAAGATCAGCCTCTGATATTTTTGATTACTATTACAGTACGAGAACTTGACCATATGTGGTGCATGGCTTACTTCTGTTTTTTAGTGTTGGCTGTAGTAACGTAGTAAAGTGCAGTTTGTGAAACTCGATGGTCTTACTGTGTTGTAAGTGGGTAATATTCCTCATTACATCCCTATTCTCATCCCCGTTAGTAGTAAGTATGCTCTTGTTTCCACCCACTCCTTTTGTCCCTCCCACATTTGCTGCTAAATTGTATACTTATGTGTGCGTTGACTCCACAGTCAGGGAGAAGATTTCCACACATAAATATATAGACCAGGTGGATACATAAGCTCTGCACATTGGGACTGATTCACAGAAGTAACTTACAAGTTTTGAGTAAGTTTAATCTTTTGAGGAAGTTTACTACTTTCCAGGATTGATAAACTGCTCTTTTGTAGTAACTTAGGGCCTCATTACAATGGCGGGCGGACAAAAGTCAGTCCGCCATCGCCTCGGAATGGGGACCGCCTGCCCACAAGGCAGCAAACCCACACTCCGAATTACAATGCGATCGCCACCATGATGGTCGCCTTGCCTATATTTTGTATTGTGGTGGGGATGTGGTCAGCAGCCCCCGCCGCAATACAAAAAATAGGGTGTACATATCCCTGCACTACATGGCAGGCACCGCATTGCCTGCCACATGGTGCAAGGATATATAGGGGGCACCATAGGTGCCCCTCAAGGCCCATGTACTAGCCCCAAGGAGTAAGGGGGGCCTGCTACAGGCCACCAAATCTGTTTCCACCAGCAGTTTCACAGCGGGTTAACCGCTGCAGATAACCAGCAGAAAGGAATATTGTAATCCCCACAGCGGCACCTGACAGGCACCACCGCCATTCTGGATATGGAGAGCGGTCCACCAGGCAATCTGAATCATTCCAACTGTCAGACCCATGGCGGTCGGTCATTCCGACCGCCACAAATTCGCCCGTTATTGTAATATGGCAGGCGGTAAACTTGGTTACAATGGCGGGGAGACTGCCACCGACAGCCTGTCGGTGGCAGTCTCCCTGTCATCATAATCAGCCCCCTACTCTTTTTAAAATATCCAGCTCTATACATGGCCAACCACTGGTACTGCAACTCTCTCCCATAGAAAATAACATTGATAGTGACGTACTACAATAGAGTAAGTTGGAGCAGTTGGCAAAAAGACAATTTCAGAGGTTCGAATTCAAGTCCCTGGAATTGTTTGAAAACTTGAGAATGTATCCATCGGGGTAGGAGGGTGAAGACATGCCATTGTTAATGATGTACGCAACATTTTCTTTGCTGATGTAAATTGTGTGCCACCAAACCATCTGATCTCCTCTTCAGAATAGTGTATGTTTGCTGCTGGAAATGTGCTGGTGCTCTCAGAGGGGACAGCAGCCCCACAGCAGCAGAGGTTTATCCTGCTTCACCAGATGGCATGGAAAAGTGTACAGTGTTATTGTGTTTGCCATCTCAATGATCCATGTTACACAGTATGATATATGCATTCCTCTGTTGCATGTTGCAGCTGTCTTCAGTGGACTTCTCATCAGTGCTAGGATACCCTCAGAGGTAATAGTGAACTCGTGATAGTTCACTTTATAAATACCCATAACATAAAAATTTACAAAAATTTAAAAACATATTCACTCTATATAATTTGGGATTTCAAAAAGAGTTACTGTTCACAAAAAAGCACATGTGCTTGCTTAATTTGTTGAGGAATATCTGCTTATTGAAATTCAGATAGGTTGGAATATTTTAAGTTATAATGTGTATAACACATGCTAGATGTAGCAATTGATGAATGTATTTTATCAATCTTCTGAAGTCCATATATTCCTTACAAATCTGCAGCACAATATATAAATTATATGTAATGCATACACAAATGAAATACGCTACATTTTTATATAGCATTTGCAACAGAAAATTACTATTACCCAACTATCTAACAGTGAATTTAATAACCTGGGAAATGGTATGTGGTCTCAACTGGAATTTGAAAACTATAACACTCAGATTATGTGCTGTTCTCCTAATTATGCGTACATTCAATTTCATGAATTGCATGTGCACTGAGCACACAAGAGCATCTCTGTGCAGCTGTCCCCTTGGTGACCGGGTTCAGCCCTGTAAATGGATCTAGCTGCTTCCAGCAGAGTTCACTATGCTTACTATTGTTTAATTTCTGATTTGCAAACTTGTATAAAATCAGTACTGTGGAGTTTGAGTAACTGGAGAAATTTGCTGTAGTGTAGTTATGTAAAATATACGCAGAATTATGCAAGGAGGGTAACCCTAAATTTAGTACCAATTCCTTAGTCCAAAATGCACTAAGGAAATGGTACTAATAAAAACCCTCACATCCAAATTAGACCAGAGAATGTATTTTCCACTATTAAAACAGCATAAAATGCAAGAGAACATGAACAGTAGCACTCTTGCCACGTTTCTTGTTCCTGTGCTATTGCAGTAGTATTGTTGTGACAAATTACTCATAATAATATGAATAGGCGTAATTGCATAGTTTTCAGTAATTCGGCTTCAACAGAGTAACATAAAATGACTAACATTTTCGCCCAGGTCTAGTGGTGAAGTATTGGGTCACGTGTTTTAGGAGGGCTTTGTGGTTTGTTTGTAAGCTTCCAAACATGTGCATTGTAGGTACTGTGGTTTAGGTATGTTGTGAGCAGTGGTGTACTAGTTTCAATTCAGGGAATGTGTTGTGACATGCTGAGCCATTTTTTTTAACTAGGATATGTGGGTTGATTCTTAGCAGTCTCTATTTTAGAGTGTCATTGTTTTTATTGAAAACACATTTGGGGCCCAATGTAGAAGATATGCATTATGTAGAAGAGGTCGCAATTGCATACTGACTTTTACTAAATGCATTCTTATTTTGCTAACAAAGCTATACATTAATAGGTTGGTTTACAAAATACCAAATTAAGTGTGGTCACAATTTAAACCATCTCATTAATATTGATGAGGTGGGACACAAATTGTGAATTACTACGATTGGCAACAATCACAGGCATGCTAGCCTGCTGGGGTCAGCAGACCACAATGTCTGTGATGGCTTTGAAATATGTAGCAGGGGGTGGGCAAGATGGCAGTGTAGTAGGAAGCTTTCCTCCAGGCTCCAACTCCTGACCACGTCCACTGGCAATAATGGCCGGTTCTATGGCTTCCAGCTGAAATTATCATTCACATGAGGGTCCCGTGACCAGGAGGAGCAATCTTGCTGAGTTGGTCAGTCTAGTTTGGACAGCTGCGGTGATCTGGACGCTCTGTGCTGGCTCATGAAATGGCAGCTGCACCAGCTGAGGACACGCTCAAGAAGACGTCTAGGCTCATTAGTGCCTAGTGACGCTCCCTGCAGACATGCTTCATACCCTAACAAGCTCCTGATGGCCTATGCTGAGCTTCCTGGACTGAGGAATCACTGGCCATTGACTTCCAGGGCGTCAACTGCAACTACAACAACAAAGTGATAGACGGAATGTTTGAATTGATCTCAGCCACTCACAATCGCTTGCAGTGCATCCCAATCCATCATTGTTCACCTACCATGCCACGTCAGTTTGGACCCAGCCATACGACAATCAACCTTGACCCTGCTCCTCAGTGGAACAGTACAGCCCGAACTGCCATTCCAGGTTTGCACTGAACTGAAATACAAGCAACCTAGGACTGGTTTCACCCTGATAAGAGTTCATCAGCCAGATATAGCTTGATTTCAATGGCACAGTGAGCACAGGACCCAGTTCTGGTATACGCATTGCACTTAGGGTGTCAACTACAACAACAACAAAAACAAGGTGATGGATGGAATGCTTCAATCAATCCCAGTCACTGGCAATCTCTTGGAGCCACATCCCAATTCATTGTTCTTTACCACCTTGACACCTCACCGGAACCATCAATGTTTTAATTGTGGCACCAGCTTCCTTTCAACTTGGAAATGGGATGTTTTCAGGCAGCGGATCATTCTAGGACCTCCAGGTCATAAAAAACTAAAATGTACTGTTACTCAAGAAATGGAGTTGGAAGGCAGATGGTTGATTGTTAAATTGATGATCAGTAATATTCCACTAACTGTTTTTAATGTCGATGGTCCGACCCAACTAGATTATTCTAAGAAATGTCTTCAATTTAAAGATTAATTTTTTGTTCTAGAAAGTGAATGTAATCAGATTATTGACCCATTTATATATCAAAAATCAAAGGTTCAATTCATCCCCCACAAAACACATAGACAATTTCACTCCGTTATATCCCAGAATAACCTGCTATATGCATGGAGACTATGTAACTCTACAGCACATGGTTCCCTCTCTCGTTTGGGTTATGTTTTTCTTAACAACCATTATTACAAAATCTCATTGCTTCTACTATTGGGCCTATTGTTATCTCTGATCATGCCGCAGGTGTTGCAGATCTCAAGAGGAGACCATCCCAAATCAAATAGATGGAGATTTAACTATTTTCTCTACCTTGACCCTAATTTCTCTAACTCATTCACTACTTTTGAAGATAATTTTTTTGCACTTAATTCAGGTTCATCTACTACTCCCCAACTATTATGGGATGCCTTTGAACTGCGGTCCTAGGATTTATCATTGACTTTGTTTCCCAAAAGAAGAAACACTTTGTTAAACAACAGAAATCCTTATTATCTTCCATTAAATACATAGAACATCAATTCTATACTTTAGCCTTAGACTCTAGCTTATAAGAACTTGTTCACACTAAACAAAATTTGAATAAAATAACTACTGATAATGCTTCTTCCATATTACTACATAGTAGTGCCCAGTATTCTGGTGGGCATAATAAAGTAGGAAATTCCAAGATAATTATTTAAAGGTTAAGAGACAATTCCCTTTTATCAAATCTAGTAATTCGTCTAATGGGAAATGTTTATTCAAAGATTAAGAAATTGTAGGGGAATTTACAAAATTATATGAAGATTTTTATACTGCTGAAACACTCAAAGCACTTAACTCTCTTAAGAAAGGCATAAATCATGGCCCAGATGGCTTTACTGTAGAATTTTACTTACACTTTTCACTTTCACACTTGGGGCATCAACCTTTTTACTCAAATTGATTGGTAAGGAACAGTCTGGTTTTGTAAAGGGTCAACTGACCTCAGACAATTCTAGCCTGTTTTTTAATGTACTTAATAAAGCTTCTTCTCTTCCTTATTCTTTAGCTGCCGTTGCTATTGATGAGGAAAAGACTTTTGATAGAGTAGACTGGTCCTTTTTACTTAAGTTTCTTATTTGGCATGGTTTTGGCCCAAATAATATTTATCTTGCATCTTTACTTTATACTGGCCCAATTGCTTCTGTGTTGATCAATGGACTCGTTTCCCAATACTTCCCATTGCACGAGGAGTTTGTCAAGGTTGTCCTTTGTCTCTTCTTTTTTTTGTTGTAGCCCTTGAACCCTTTAAATCTCGAATTCAAAACATCAACCTTATATCAAGTTTTCAATATGGCGATAAGCAGTTGAAGTTTTCTGCCGATGCGGACGATATTCTATTCTTCCTTTCTAATCCAGATGTTACCCTCCCTGCTCTGGTCCATGAAATGTGTGAGTTCTTTTCCATTTTGGGTTATAAATTTAATTCTGACAAAACAGAAGTTTTGCCCATTTCCAAATTCTGTACTAAATATTGGCTTCCACTGGAATAGTTCTAAGATTAAATATTTAGGCATCTGGTTCACCAATTCATATGCAAACTCAGCTATAGTGAATTTCAAAGAAGGTTTACATTGAATTGATAAACTTCTTCCTTCTTAGAACCCCCTAATTCCTGTCTTGGTGCAGTCATCTTGACTCTATCACAATGATGATTACTCCTAATATATATTTTATACATGAGTCCAGTTCACACACCACTTACTCACTTTAAAAATGTGACTGTGTTCTTTCCAATTTTCTCTGAAATATGAATAAATCTAGACCTTCCCTATCACAACTTAAGAAGCCCAAAAGTCATTTGCACTTATCATAAAGCTTTCTATTTAAGAAAGGCCTCTAAATGGCTTCTCAAAGTCTCTTCTCCATTCACCCCTCTGTGGCTTGATACAGAACATTCTTTACTTGAACCATTTTGTCCTAAGTGAGTTCTGTCTTTTTGTTCTAAGAATATCATTACATCTTCACCATTATTTAAACATACATGCCTTCTACTAAAACCTTACTATCAATCACAGACTTTATTTCTCTTTTTCACTTTCTTCTCTTAGGTATAACCACCTTAACACTATCAATAATAGAGCTTTATCTCAGAAGGCTTGGAGACAAATTTCAAGCAATTCTTAATTGCCATCAATCGTTTTGACATACATGCTTTGCTCTTATAGAAATCATTTCAGATATTTTGTATTCACTCCCATTAAATTCTACATCTCCTTCTACCGACAAGCTGCTTTTAAAAATACTTACACTTACTCCTGTGGCCTACCATATTTTAAATATTTTTTCTTCCCAGATTTTTCTCGAACCAAAACTAAGTTAGAACGTAGTTTGAAACAGATTAGGGAAGGGCTTGGATCATCTTTTCTGGAACAAAATTTGGTCTAGAATATAAAATAATTTTAAGACAGCCTCTACTACTCAATCTGTGCTCTTTTTGTATCATAGACTGTACCATACACCTGCATCTATATCCAATTATTATAACACAAATGATAAAGCTTGTTGGCCATGTAGACACCCAAATGGTGATCTGATGCATCTTCTCTTTTTGTGCCCTCCTATTGATTCTTTTTGGAGGAAGGTCTGGTCTCAACTCCCAATAATTTTTAATTTACGTTGTCAGATGTCCTGGTTATTATAGTATTTAGGCAGTTTATCTGACATTGTCTCACTAAGTTTTCAACAAATGACAATCAACTGGAAAAGTTCTACTAATATTTCTTTCAAAGCTTGGTGGTATAATGTTTGTCCTTATCATAGATTCGATGTGCCTTTACCTCTTCGTGCAGATCACATGTTGATAGAGATTTATATTGGTCTCCATTAACCAACTTCTTCAATTTTGTTGATAAACAGCATATTAATCATATAAGCTCTGAAAATGTCAAAGCTCTGTAAAGTGCAACTTTCTCTACTTTATTTCATTATATGCTTTTTTTTTCACCACGCATTTTAATGATTCAAAATGTATGTACTGATTGTCTCATATTCCTTCTCGATCTTCAAATGTTGGTTTACCTTTTTCTTTTCCCCTTCCTTCTTATCCTTGGTTTCCCCTTAAACTTTTAAAATTGTAAACAGCTTTAGGGCTTGATTATGAGTCTGGCAGTCCACGGACCGCCAGACTCACAGTGGCGCAGCAGTGGCAGTCAGGCCACAGCTGTATCGGTGGTCCCACAACCCTATTACAACTTAGGCGATTGAACTGTCATTGCATCCTCGCAAATGCCAGGGATCAGAGATCCCTGGCAGTGACGCTGCGGTCTTGAGGCCGCAAGATGCTTGGTGGGACCTCGGCGGTCCCGCCAAGCATATTACGAGTTTCCTCTCCACCACGGTTTTCATGGCGGTTCCTACTCCATGAAAACCGTAGCAGAGAGGAAACAAGGGGTCCTACAGTGCCCCCTGTTGCCTCAGGGCCAAGGGGTGCATGCAGGGAGGCACATGTTGTGCCCCTCTGTGTGCATGCACCCTAGTACCTGCACAGCAGGAACTACACCAGTCCACGTCATGCAGGTACTGCCTTTGCCATTCCCATTGTGGTGCCTATTTCATGCAGGACTGCCAAAGAACTGCCCGCCTTTGACCGTAACACTTGTAATTTGGCACACAGGTTTGGTGGTGTGGGAGCGGGGTGGCACCGTGGCGGTCCCGCTCCCACACCGCCAAACTCGTACTCCAGCACTTAGTACTTTGCTAACTAGCTGATACATTCTCTGTTCACAAATGTTATATGTTATATTTGCTACTTATTTTATGTAATTTTTATTCTAAATAAAGCTGACCAAACATAAAAAGGTATCAAAAGAAGTTTCCAAGCAGGCTTGAAAGGAATAATACTTTGCATATGTGTGCTATGACTTGCAATTGCTGTCAATCACTTTTTGATTTTTTTCACAAAAGTGATTTGGCTGCAGATGGGCTTAACAAACTTTTTTTAACCATATTGAAACTTGTCAGTCAAGAATGGCTCATGAGTTGTGTTCCATAGAATAAAGTATGGAAGATGCAAGATACGAACATGTCAAGAAATGCGCCTTATCACCACCCAAAAAAGGGTTGAAACCCCAAAAGTCATGATATACAGTAAAATTGTAAACCAGAGGCAGCTATTTTAGATGTTGCAAAAAGCCACCATTTTGTCCTGATACTCATGATTTTCATAAAAATCCAATGTTTTCAGACAAAATACTAAAAAATAAAAACTATTTTTCCATTTAAAAACTAATGTGCCAAATACCCTTTGCACTTGGCCAAAGTTAGATTCAGGGCCAATTCACAGGCTAGGCCATGTTCCCAACCACTTTTCTGCTTGGCCAAAGTCCATGCGCACCTATGGTTGCACCTAACTCTCTCTGTGCATGGCCAAAGGCCATGTGTAGGTGGTGTGTGCTCGTGACGCTGTGGGTGAAGGGCATTAAATCTGACACTGTGTCCAACCCCTACTGCACATGGCTGCGTGGATGAGACAGTGTGGGTAAAATTCAGCCCTATTCAGCTGGACGACTTCCATAATGTTATCGATTCCTTTAAATCTGGCTCTCTGCTTGACCCTGCTGTTTCTCTTGCCATGACCAAAGGACCCTCAATCATCCATCCTATCTTAGTTGAATTACTCAACCTCTATATTACTTCTACTCAACCATGGAAAGATGCTATGGTCATCCAACTACTAAAATAGCCCACCCTTGCCTGAAACTTACTGTCCTATTTATTTGCTCCTCTTCCTGCCAATGTTTTGGATAAGCAGATCAATAGACAATAGACAACCATCACAGCTATCTCGAAAAGTGATGGACTCAAAATCAAAGTGGCTGCACGGTAATCATTTTGCTAGGCCTGAGGTCTGCATTTGTCATAGTGTTCCACAATTCCCTACTAACTAGATTACTTGATTGCAGAGTGTGTGACGGCACTCTGACATGGTTAGCTTTCTTTCTTGAAATCCGATCTTTCCAAATTTTTGATAAACCATCTCATATACCACTCTTCCAGTGTCATATGATGAGCCCTACTTAATTTAATGTCTATGTGCGCACTTCGGCTCACATCATACTATCCTCAGGCTTTACTTTGCTTGCCTATACTGATGATACCCAGCTCATCATTCCAGTTCATGGATATCTGAACACAATCCTTCCCAAATGAGAAATTTCCTAACACCTGTCACCAAATGGATGGGTCTTGTTTAGAACTGAATGGCGGAAAGACTGAAGTTATTGTAGTGGCGAACCAGCCCAATTAATGGCCAGACTCCTTGGGACCTTTAACATCTCCCAAACTCATTGTGAAAAATCTGGGCTTCTGTCTAGATCATAATCTAACCATAAACCATCGAATTAAGACTCTGACAGCCTGTAGTGCAGGTTTTCTGATGTGTCTTAACAAAATCCTATGGTTCTCTCTGCTGAAAAAACAATAGTCCAAGCCATTATCACCTCTTGTCCGGACAATAGAATGTCTTGAACCCTTGTTGCTCCCAGAGACTGCTGAGATGACTGTAAATAATACAAAAGGCTGCCGCCCACCTTCTAATGCAGATCCCAAGTCATTGTTCCATCTCATCCCATCTCAAAGACCTTCATCAGTTGCAGGATATTGACAAATTTACTTAAAGGCTTTCTGCTTTGCATATCTTGAATATCTTACCTTTACCAACACAGGCCTAAGCTACCTTCAGCATCTGATTAGGCCTTACATTGCTCTATGGTTGATTAGTTCTTCTACGTAATTCTGGCCTCTGTACCTAGAATTAAATGAGCCAGACAGAGAAGCAGCTCCCCATATCTCTGCAACAGTCTACCACTCTAACTCAACCAGAGTTGTATTGAATAATCTGCCATCAGGAGACTCCACAGTTGAGGCAGATATATTTGCATGGTAAAGTATATGAAAAAAAAGTTTACTTAACTCAAATATAAACATCGAATATATATTTATGTTAAATATTAATGTAAATTCATTGTAAATACATATTTTAAATGTAGAACACAAAATGCTACATCTCTATTATTTTAATCTGAATTGGAAATATAGTAAGTGAAATGAAAATAATTATTCTGAAGTTTAAATGAAGAAATAAATTCCCTACTAAAGAAAATATATTTTTAATATGTAGTGATCATTCTTAAAAGTTGATGGATGGAATTAACATGAAATAAGTTATATTTTAATCAGATCATTGTTGCATCCATTCATAATAGGTATCAAAATATGTTAAAATTAAATAATAACTATGCACTAGTTTTACATATTGTTCAGCATTAAATTATTCAGTAATTTCATATTTCAGTGTTGTTGTACTAGTGGTCGGGTATGTGTGGTGCTGGACTTACTTCTGTATTCCTTTTTTGGTAGCAACTTACATACGGATTCTGTTAATAAACAAAAAGCAGTAAAATTACTCATAAGTGTAAATTACTTAAAAGTGAAAGTTACGCTTGCGAATCACGCTGAAGGTTTGTGAATTTGCATTTAATAGTCAGTAGGGCTACTGTAGTACTACTTTACCTACTATAAAATTCAATTATTTGACTGATTTAAAAAGATAACCTACATTTTTGATTTATCTTACACTTTTGAGTAGCTTGCTACTTTTCTGTATTCACAAAGTGTAACCTATATGTAACCTACATGTGCCTACCCTCTCAGTTGAGGAAGTGGAGTCTGAAAAGTCACAATTTACAACTGTAAAATGACTGCATGTAACTTATGACCGTATTTTATAACTGGTGGACACTCTGTTCTTGGGACAGAGACTCCACATTCAGGGGTATATTTACTAAGATTTAGGTGCCGTGTTTGCATCACAAAAGTGACACAAATTGATGCAACATCTTTTTTTGGTAATTTACTTGTATTGTGCTGGAAAATCACTTAAAAATTGAGCAAAACAGCGCATAGCACAGCACTGCTTTGGATTACTTAGCGCCAAGGGTACCGTGGGTGGTGCATGTGCGTTCCCCTGCAACCACCCAAGGTTTCTGACGTAAAACTCTATTTACTTAAAAAAGTAGACAGGGTTTGCATCAAACAATTGTGCCCACTTCAACCAGGCGCTATCATGGAAAATGCTGTTATTTCCCCTTTCTTTTCTGACTTTGCATGTGTGCTGCAGTGTGCAGCAAACATACAAAGTGGGAAAAGTGTTAAAGTTACTATAAGCATAGTATTTTACACAGGAAGGGTATCCTTCCAGTACAAAACCTATGCTAGACTCAGGCAGATACCCTTGCAATATGGTATAAAGGTGTGTGCATGGCACACAGAGCACATCTCTGCTCTGGGGAGAAGGGAGAAAAGTGCCCTATTTATGTAAATATGAAGCTCTCATGCTCTTTCCTTCCGGCTGCTGCACTGCTCTGCATGATCATTTTGAAAATCTGAGTCTGAGAGTGGGGAGTCCTCATGTTTATGAATAGCACACATCGGACACACAGCGGAATCTCCGTACATGTAGACCTGCGCAGGGTAGTGAATAGGAGACATAAACATGGCAATTTAAAGGGAAAATATATACGTCTGAAATCAATCAGGCAAACCTGCCATACATTCCTTTACAACCACATATATACTGCCCAAAATCCAGGATCTCTTTCTTTCCATTTCAGCATTTGCCTCCTGCTCCTTACTGTGCAGCATGGTTTGGGAGACTGACTACCAATGATGCTGCCTTGTGATGCAAAAACTGCAAACAACTACATGGGATGTCTTTCTCCCTCAGTGGATCCCATAAGGCAACCCTATCGCAGGAAATGATTGATACGGTCTACAAATTGGGAGAGTAGTTTACGGACCACGGAGGACATAAAGGAAAAATAGCATGATGAGATGAGGCAGTAAAGGAGAATCTCTCCAAGACTAAGCTTGCTAGACTGCACTATTGTAGTGCCAGATAGGAATGACCCACCCCCTCAAGCCCTACACTCTCCATAACTCGAATCTTCTCTGTTTCATGTGTGACTAGGTAAGCCAGTTCAAGTTCTCTATTTTGTAGATTTTTCCCGATTGTATATCTGCTTAAGTAACACTAAAGATCCTGGAATTCTAAGTAAAAAACTCTGAATGGCCTAGCTATGACTCAGTCCTTCTTCTATAGCTTAAGCTGCAATCATTCATCCATCTCTGTACTTCACTCATACCTGCATTGCTTGTTGCACACCATATATATGCACCCCTCAAAACACTCTCTAACACTATTTAATAATTATTTACATGTTGTGTTAAGGTTAGTGTTACTGCTCCTCATACAGCCAGATAGAATCCTTTAGCTCGGGCAGAAATCTGTTTAGCTGAAGCAAAGCAACACAGAGGGTCGTCTTGCAACACCAAGCACCAACAATGACTAGTATGTACCTGTGCTAACATGGTGTGTATGTTTTATCAAAACCTACACAGAAATGTGAATATGTTTAGTCAGTTAAATTGGTACATTAAGATTTGCTCATGTTTATTTATTTTATTTGTTAGGCCCTGTGATTTTGTTCCATACACCATCTGCCGCAAGTACGACTTCTGCTCCTAGCATTGCTATCACACTAGGACTGTCCCCACATTGAGATGGAAGGCAGACACTGGTAAGTTGTATATCTGGTCTCTAATAGATTGAAATTCTTAGCATGGTAGTTGCATGCCTTTTACCACACATCACTGTTGTCCACAAGCTGAATATACCAAACTGTAGTTTTGCATACTTTTATTGATTTTTCATTTATATGAATTTTGACAATGCAAGGGTAGGAATCTATTTTATGTATGGCATTGTTCATGGTATCTTAATGTAATTTGGTGTATCTTCCAAAATGATTAGTGAAAATGTGTATTTATCATCTTAATATTTCACAATGACTTTTGTCTCTCTTTCCTGGCAACTTCTGTCGGACAAGAGCCTTCATGTCAAACTTGAGAAAAACTTCAACTAAGACATAAGGGGACATCATGGAAACAGCAATTGGGCCCTCTTCCATCTGTCTGTCAGTTTAATATAGGAATTAGTGATCCTACTTTCTACATCTCATAATTTAGACAATCACTAACTAGAAAATATTGGTAAATATATTAAAATGCCTATATGCATTTCATAGTGGTGTCTAAACTCATGTATATGTTACTATTATATATCTGCTGTTGCGTTCATGAACAATTATTACAAGTGGCTATATCAATTAAACCTACATCTTCTCTTTCTAGCTGTTGTATCTAGACATTCTTTGTGTGGTACAGCTACTAGGATCCAGGTTTAGCAGCTGACATCACAGGGCATCTCGAAAACAGTCATCTCTGTGGTTAGAGTTGGTTAGTTCACCTTGAATATATTTATCAATCTAACCATTGTTTAATCCTTCATACCATATGTTGATTTAGCCTAAAATGGTAATAACTTTAATTTGTTTTTACAAGAAATATTTATTAAATTATGTTTAATATGTGTTGTTTAATAGCATTGAAATTGGAATGTGATTCATGCCAACTGTTACAACCTCTTCTACCAGGTACTAGGTAAAAAGAGCTGGATGATGATGCTGAACCATCTTCTTGGAGAGGATGGCAGGGAATCCCAGGAGAGAATCTGATCCTCCTCCAAGCAGCATTATTTGAGCCTAGCACTGCTCAAGAAGAAGAGAAGGAGGAGTATGACAACAATGACGAGCAAGAGCTGGTCAAGTAGGAGCAAATGGACAAAAAGAGTGCTTTGCTGCTACAACAGCATAACGACTGATGGCTATTTCATGACTGGGCAGTAGTGTTCCTCCTACATCCCTTCAGAGCATTTTGAGTCCCAAGCCATTAGCCAGGCAGCCAGAAAGGTTACATCCACCTACACAGCAATAATATCAACACAGCCCTGTCACCACATGTCTCTGTGTACAGTCTCCTACACATTCCTTCCATGAAAGTGCATCTCTGATCTTCTCTAAGTCATCTAAATGAGAAAGCATCCATGGTGAGGAGCTGGTATTCCCTGTTCATGAATCTCCTCTGAACAACCTATCAGGTGCCACCCGTCAACCTGTTGGTCTCTTGAGAGGATCACATATGAGGGAGAGGCATTGGCTCATGTCAGCGACTGGGAGGATCAATTTTTCCAGCAACAATCTCATGTGTTCTGGAGGTTATTCAATCAATGGGTGAAATTTCAGATTCACTTGAAGGACTCCTTCAGAGGACTGACACGCCAGCCCCTGTTTTGGATAATGTTCTGAAGTGTCGCCAGGACATGGCAAATATGGATCAAGAACAGCTAAGCATTTATACAGAAGAGAATGCAAGACACCGTGCCTTGGCCATGAAATTGATGGAGGCAATAGGCAAAAATTGTTGTTGCTGGGATTCTGCTCAGGAACAGAACTATGCTTGAGAGCATAGAACATCAGTAGTTAGGGACTGAGTCACCACACCACCTCAGTACAATGAGCCAGAGTCCAACTAGCTATAGTGTCTCACTTGCCCTCCTACTCCTAATCAGAGGAACAAGTGAATTGACACCCTATAACACAACACTCCCGAACCTCCAAAGGTTGCAGTGGCAGGATACTCCCTTTCACTCACGCACTCGTACTCGTCCACAATAAGATATGAATGAGACACGAAGGAAGTTTGAAATGTATATTTAAACTATTGTGCTCTGAAATGCAGTATACATGCCACAACTAGAATACAACTGCCTAGCAAAAATACCATTGGCATTGTCAATAAAATGCATATTATGAAAAGTCAGTATAGCCTAGCCCCCCCTCCCTTCTTCAGAAGCAAAACTGTTTATACAGCCAAGATGTCTGGCTTTAGCAGCGGACCCCGGACCTTAGCATACAAAATGAGCAGAATTACATCTCAGAATACAGTTGTGATCTTCTCTCAGGAAATATCAGTCTCCATTCTCTCTGCTACAGTGATGTGCATACGTATATGACAAGATTCATATGTTCATAAACAACAACTGTAATTCTGTGTTATGTCTAGGTGTGAGTGCCTGACCCGAATACAATAACAAGGGACATTGTTGTTTGTCCTTGTCTGCTGTTCAGACTAAATCACAGGTAAGAGCACAACTAGGAAACAACTGCAGGTTCTGGGTGAAAATATAATGTGGCACAAAAGCAGACATGATTATGTAGTAACATGTGCAAAGCTATGCCTGTGTCATGCACAGTTAGGCTAACAGAGGGAGAACCACAATAGGCTCTGTATGGAGCACATGACAATGACAATGCCGATCTTTACAGCCAACATATGCAGGAGATTATACACATGCCTGTACCACCACATGCACCACCCTTTGTCTTTCTGCCAGTGACTGTGGCATGGCAATACAATGCGGCACTCTTATGCTAATGCATCTCAGGTCCTGACTAGCTGTGAGATGGCAACTTTGACAAAGGACACCATCTGAAAAGATCCAGTGGCAATACATTTGAGTCCTTGGGATAGCTTGGGAGTGGCCTTTAGTTGAATTCAGCTCCTACTCCCACTCAGCAAACATGTCCCAGATCACATGAGGCAGGAAGTGGTATCTGGAAACAACAGCTCACCTGAATACACTAAAATTGTTGAACCTTTGCCTGTAAACCTTCTGTCTTCTCATCCTCAAATAATCCCTTCTCAAAACAAGGGGCAAACTAACAAACATGTTCAATGGCATAGCGATGGCAGGAAAAGAAATCTGGCATGTGCATTATGCTTTTTATTTGGTCAGTCTGACTGTGACTGGTTGTTGTTGTAATGAGTTTCTGCAAGTGTCAAAATATTTGTTAGATATATCTTCAGCAGTTCAGTATTAGAGCTACAATTTTCAGGAAGTTGCATTCTAAAACAAATTAAAAGTTTTAGAAATAAAATAAAATTAAGTTATGCCTGACTAATTCTGTGCAGTGAGGTCTACATTTTAATGAAATACAAAAGGGGATGATGGACGGAACGTTTGAGCCAATCAAACACTCACCCCCAGTCAACTGATCTGGGTTTAATCCATCATCATTCTTTAGCTCACTCCACCACCCCAGTTCAGACATGGCCATATGCAAATCAGTCTGACCCTGTGCCTCATGGGAACAGTCCAGCCCGAACTGCCAAGCCATGTCTTCCCTGGACCGGAAACAAGCATCCTAGGACCGGTTTCTGGCATTCCAGCCGTCATCAGCCAGGCTTGCTTGAATCCAGTGGCAAAGTGAGCAAGGGACCCACGTCTGGGCATACCCCGCCAACTTAGGGCGAACAAAGCGATACAAAGGGGATGATGGACGGAACGTTTGAGCCAATCAAACACTCACCCCCAGTCAACTGATCTGGGTTTAATCCATCATCATTCTTTAGCTCACTCCACCACCCCAGTTCAGACATGGCCATATGCAAATCAGTCTGACCCTGTGCCTCATGGGAACAGTCCAGCCCGAACTGCCAAGCCATGTCTTCCCTGGACTGGAAACAAGCATCCTAGGACTGGTTTCTAGCATTCCAGCCATCATCAGCCAGGCTTGCTTGAATCCAGTGGCAAAGTGAGCAAGGGACCCACGTCTGGGCATACCCCCGCCAACTTAGGGCGAACAAGCGATACAAAGGGGATGATGGACGGAACGTTTGAGCCAATCAAACACTCACCCCCAGTCAACTGATCTGGGTTTAATCCATCATCATTCTTTAGCTCACTCCACCACCCCAGTTCAGACATGGCCATATGCAAATCAGTCTGACCCTGTGCCTCATGGGAACAGTCCAGCCCGAACTGCCAAGCCATGTCTTCCCTGGACCGGAAACAAGCATCCTAGGACCGGTTTCTGGCATTCCAGCCGTCATCAGCCAGGCTTGCTTGAATCCAGTGGCAAAGTGAGCAAGGGACCCACGTCTGGGCATACCCCGCCAACTTAGGGCGAACAAAGCGATACAAAAGGGGATGATGGACGGAACGTTTGAGCCAATCAAACACTCACCTCCAGTCAACTGATCTGGGTTTAATCCATCATCATTCTTTAGCTCACTCCACCACCCCAGTTCAGACATGGCCATATGCAAATCAGTCTGACCCTGTGCCTCATGGGAACAGTCCAGCCCGAACTGCCAAGCCATGTCTTCCCTGGACCGGAAACAAGCATCCTAGGACCGGTTTCTGGCATTCCAGCCGTCATCAGCCAGGCTTGCTTGAATCCAGTGTCAAAGTGAGCAAGGGACCCACGTCTGGGCATACCCCCGCCAACTTAGGGCGAACAAGCGATACAAAGGGGATGATGGACGGAACGTTTGAGCCAATCAAACACTCACCCCCAGTCAACTGATCTGGGTTTAATCCATCATCATTCTTTAGCTCACTCCACCACCCCAGTTCAGACATGGCAATATGCAAATCAGTCTGACCCTGTGCCTCATGGGAACAGTCCAGCCTAACTGCCAAGCCATGTCTTCCCTGGACCGGAAACAAGCATCCTAGGACCGGTTTCTGGCATTCCAGCCGTCATCAGCCAGGCTTGCTTGAATCCAGTGGCAAAGTGAGCAAGGGACCCACGTCTGGGCATACCCCGCCAACTTAGGGCGAACAAAGCGATACAAAGGGGATGATGGACGGAGCGTTTGAGCCAATCAAACACTCACTCCCAGTCAACTGATCTGGGTTTAATCCATCATCATTCTTTAGCTCACTCCACCACCCCAGTTCAGACATGGCCATATGCAAATCAGTCTGACCCTGTGCCTCATGGGAACAGTCCAGCCCGAACTGCCAAGCCATGTCTTCCCTGGACCGGAAACAAGCATCCTAGGACCGGTTTCTGACATTCCAGCCGTCATCAGCCAGGCTTGCTTGAATCCAGTGGCAAAGTGAGCAAGGGACCCACGTCTGGGCATACCCCGCCAACTTAGGGCGAACAAAGCGATACAAAAGGGGATGATGGACGGAATGTTTGAGCCAATCAAACACTCACCCCCAGTCAACTGATCTGGGTTTAATCCATCATCATTCTTTAGCTCACTCCACCACCCCAGTTCAGACATGGCCATATGCGAATCAGTCTGCCCCTGTGCCTCATGGGAACAGTCCAGCCCGAACTGCCAAGCCATGTCTTCCCTGGACCGAAACAAGCACCCTAGGACCGGTTTCTGGCATTCCAGCCGTCATCAGCCAGGCTTGCTTGAATCCAGTGGCAAAGTGAGCAAGGGACCCACGTCTGGGCATACCCCGCCAACTTAGGTGCGAACAAAGCGATACAAAGGGGATGATGGACGGACGTTTGAGCCAATCAAACACTCGCACCCCAGTCAACTGATCTGGGTTTAATCCATCATCATACTTTAGCTCACTCCACCACTGAACTGGGGTGGTGGAGTGAGCTAAGAATGATGATGGATTAAACCCAGATCAGTTGACTGGGGGTGAGTGTTTGATTTGCTCAAGCGCTCTGTCCATCATCTCCTTTGGTATCGCTTGTTCGCCCTAAGTTGGCAGGGTATGCCCAGACGTGGGTCCCTTGCCACTTTGCCACTGGATTCAAGCTAGCCTGGCTGATGGCGGCTGAATAGCCAGAAACCGGTCCCAGGATGCTTGTTTCCGGTCCAGGGAAGACATGGCTTGGCAGTTCGGGCTGGACTGTTCCCATGAGCACAGGGTCAGACTGATTTGCATATGGCTATGTCTGAACTGGGGTGGTGGAGTGAGCTAAAGAATGACGATGGATTAAACCCAGATCAGTTGACTGGGGTGAGTGTTTGATTTGCTCAAGCGCTCTGTCCATCATCTCCTTTGGTATCGCTTTGTTCGCCCTAAGTTGGCAGGGTATGCCCAGACGTGGGTCCCTTGCTCACTTTGCCACTGGATTCAAGCTAGCCTGGCTGATGACGGCTGAATAGCCAGAAACTGGTCCCAGGATGCTTGTTTCCGGTCCAGGGAAGACATGGCTTGGCAGTTCGAGCTGGACTGTTCCCATGAGGCACAGGGTCAGACTGATTTGCATATGGCCATGTCTGAACTGGGGTGGTGGAGTGAGCTAAAGAATGATGATGGATTAAACCCAGATCAGTTGACTGGGGTGAGTGTTTGATTTGCTCAAGCGCTCTGTCCATCATCTCCTTTGGTATCGCTTTGTTCGCCCTAAGTTGGCAGGGTATGCCCAGACGTGGGTCCCTTGCTCACTTGCCACTGGATTCAAGCTAGCCTGGCTGATGGCGGCTGAATAGCCAGAAACCGGTCCCAGGATGCTTGTTTCCGGTCCAGGGAAGACATGGCTTGGCAGTTCGGGCTGGACTGTTCCCATGAGGCACAGGGTCAGACTGATTTGCATATGGCCATGTCTGAACTGGGGTGGTGGAGTGAGCTAAAGAATGATGATGGATTAAACCCAGATCAGTTGACTGGGGGTGAGTGTTTGATTGCTCAAGCGCTCTGTCCATCATCTCCTTTGGTATCGCTTTGTTCGCCCCTAAGTTGGCAGGGTATGCCCAGACGTGGGTCCCTTGCTCACTTTGCCACTGGATTCAAGCTAGCCTGGCTGATGACGGCTGAATAGCCAGAAACCGGTCCCAGGATGCTTGTTTCCGGTCCAGGGAAGACATGGCTTGGCAGTTCGGGCTGGACTGTTCCCATGAGGCACAGGGTCAGACTGATTTGCATATGGCCATGTCTGAACTGGGGTGAGTGGAGTGAGCTAAAGAATGATGATGGATTAAACCCAGATCAGTTGACTGGGGTGAGTGTTTGATTTGCTCAAGCGCTCTGTCCATCATCTCCTTTAGTATCGCTTGTTCGCCCTAAGTTGGCAGGGTATGCCCAGACGTGGGTCCCTTGCTCACTTTGCCACTGGATTCAAGCTAGCCTGGCTGATGACGGCTGAATAGCCAGAAACCGGTCCCAGGATGCTTGTTTCCGGTCCAGGGAAGACATGGCTTGGCAGTTCGGGCTGGACTGTTCCCATGAGGCACAGGGTCAGACTAATTTGCATATGGCCATGTCTGAACTGGGGCGGTGGAGTGAGCTAAAGAATGATGATGGATTAAACCCAGATCAGTTGACTGGGGGTGAGTGTTTGAATTGCTCAAGCGCTCTGTCCATCATCTCCTTTGGTATCGCTTTGTTCGCCCTAAGTTGGCAGGGTATGCCCAGACGTGGGTCCCTTGCTCACTTTCCCACTGGATTCAAGCTAGCCTGGCTGATGACGGCTGAATAGCCAGAAACCGGTCCCAGGATGCTTGTTTCCGGTCCAGGGAAGACATGGCTTGGCAGTTCAGGCTGGACTGTTCCCATGAGGCACAGGGTCAGACTGATTTGCATATGGCCATGTCTGAACTGGGGTGGTGGAGTGAGCTAAAGAATGATGATGGATTAAACCCAGATCAGTTGACTGGGGTTGAGTGTTTGATTTGCTCAAGCGCTCTGTCCATCATCTCCTTTGGTATCGCTTTACATTTTAATGAAAAGCAATTATTATTATTGGTTTTCAAATATAAATATGTTGTATGTTGCGTTAAAGTAAAAAAATATAATAATTAAATAAGTTAAGGAATTTATTAATTTAAAAGTCAATATATTTTACATTAATTTTAAAGTACATTTATTTTACTAATATTTACTATGTGTTTGTTTAAATCCCTGCCTCTATTATTTCCTAGAGGAGGGTGTTGCAGTACCAGAGTGACTTACTACTGTTTTTTGTTTGGGCTGTAGCAATGTTAGAGCTATAGCCTATGAATCTCAGTGGTCTTAATCTTTTGTGGATGGGTGACAATGCTTTCTAAACACTCTCTGGCCTTCCCTAAACCCCTCCTGGTTCCTCCCTATGCCCCTCCCCGTTAGTAGTATGAAAGGCTTTATTTCCACCCACTCTCATTTGCCCCTCCCATACACTCCACACATAGGGCCTGGTTCTAAAAGTAGCTTTTGGGTGATCACAAACTGCTCTTTTCTAGTGACTTACATGTTTGTAATAAGTCCATCACTACACATAGCCCTCACATAGAAATAATAGAGGTAGGGACTTACTACAAAAATGTAATTTACTACAAAAGTGCAATTTGTGAATATAGGAAGCACAAGTGTATACACTAGGGAAGAGAGAGTAATGACATGTCCCTGTTAATGAATCTCACATAGTGCATGCATAACTTTGTGACACATATGTCACTCATTTGCTACCAAATTATCTCTGACCTACTCTTCAGAATGCTGTATATCAGCTGCTGAACATTTGCTGGTGCTCTCAGAGGGGCAAGCAACCACAGCAGCAGGAGATAACTTGAGCCACCAGAAGGGGTGGGAATGTATGCAGTGTTCATTTGTCTGTCATCCCAAGCATCCATGTTGCACAGCAAGATATATGTGTTCCTGTGCTGTCTGTATGATGATACAGCTGTCTTCAGTGTGCTTCCCATTATTAGAATGTAGGCAATTTAAAAAAATATGAATTTGCTCTATGTAATTTGGAAGTTTCATGAAGAGGTTGGGTTCAAATAAGGGGCATTTGCTTGGTTAATTATCGAAATGCCACATATGTAGAAATATTTTAAGTGAAAATGTGTATAACTCATAATGGCTGTAGTAATTGATAAACAAAGTTTATCAATTTTCAGAAGTCAATCTATTCCTGTGAGAAATTGGGTTGTTGGTTGACTGGGGTTTGAGTCATGATCAAGCAACAACCACAATCCATTGCAGGGTTAACCACAAACAATCACTAAATTATCCTGTGCTTAACCCTGGGTAGCATGGCACAAAAATAAGCCAGGCTTAACTTAGAGGCAATGTATAAAGTATTTATGCAGCACACAAACAGCAAAAAGTGAAAACGCTCAACATCAGGGCTGGCCTGTGAGGGTTCAAGGCTGGCTTCAGGTAGCAGAGCAGTCATTTCAGGTACAGCAGCAGTCTGGCAGAGATCACAGCAGCAGGCAGTCCTCTGAGAGTCCTTCCAAAGGTACACTAGTGAACTGAAGAGTGGGTCTGAAGGTCCTATTTTTACACCCTGGTGTCCTTCTTCAGGAAGGTGGAAGAAGCTTTTGGAAAGGTTCTTTGAAGTGCATGGAATTTACTGACTCCCTGCCCTGGAGTCAAGCTGCAGTGACAATACAGGGCTGTTAGGCCCTTTGTGAGAAGGCAGAGCACAAGTTATTCAGGTATAAGTAGGGCTGTGCTTAGCTCCGCCCCATCCTGCCTGCAGATGGCTCATTGAGGCACACATAGTCCCTCTATTGTGTGACTGTCTGGCTGGAATTCACAAAGTTTAACTGACAGCTAAACCCAGTCATGTGATACAAGACAGACTGCAGGAACACAAGGCTAAGGGCAGAAAAATGGCAAGTTTCTAAAAGTAAAAGAACAATTGATGGACAGAATGCAGAACAATGTCATACATTCACCCCCGTACAGAGATCTGGGCCTAAATCCATTGTTTCTTTGCTCACCATGCCATTCCAGTTTGGACCCAGCCATATGCAAATCAGTCTTGACCATGCGCCCAATGGGAACAGTCCAGCCCGAACTGCCAGGCCAGGTCCTCCCTGGACTGGAAACAAGCATCCTAGGACCGGTTTCGGGGTTTCACCCCCATCAGCCAGGATCGCTTGAATCCAGTGGCATGGAGAGCACGGGACCCACGTCTGGGCATACCCGTCCCACTCGGGGTGACAAATGCAAAAGAACAATTAATGGACAGAATGCAGAACAATGTCATACATTCACCCCAGTACAGAGATCTGGGCCTAAATCCATAGTTTTTTGCTCGCCATGCCAGTTTGGACCCAGCCATATGCAAATCAGTCTTGACCCTGCACCCAATGGGAACAGTCCAGCCCGAACTGCCAGGCCAGGTCCTCCCTGGACTGGAAACAAGCATCCTACGACCGGTTTTGGGGTTTCACCCCTCATCAGCCAGGATATCTTGAATCCAGTGGCATGGAGAGCACGGGACCCACATCTTGGCATACCCATCCCACTCGGGGTGACAAATGCAAAAAGAACAATTAATGGACAGAATGCAGAACAATGTCATACATTCACATCCAGTTTGGACCCAGCCATATGCAAATCAGTCTTGACCCTGCACCCAATGGGAACAGTCCAGCCCAAACTGCCAGGTCCTCCCTGGACTGGAAACAAGTATCCTAGGACCGGTTTTGGGGTTTTACCCGTCATCAGCCAGGATAGCTTGAATCCAGTGGAATGGAGAGCACGGGACCCACGTCTGGGCATACCCGTCCCACTCGGGGTGACAAATGCAAAAAGAACAATTAATGGACAGAATGCAGAACAATGTCATACATTCACCCCAGTACAGAGATCTGGGCCAAATCAGTCTTGACCCTGCGCCCAATGGGAACAGTCCAGCCCAAACTGCCAGGCCAGGTCCTCCCTGGACTGGAAACAAGCATCCTAGGACCGGTTTTATCAGCCAGGATAGCTTGAATCCACTTCTGCTCCTTTCCTGAGGGGAAGTTGTAGCCCTCACTGGGTACCTTGTGGTCCCAGTGTGTGGAGGGACCCCATGATGAAGCATGTCACCCTTGGGTGAGTGAGTGTTCTTGTCCAAACACCTGTAGCGCCCCCATATTTGTTTCCTCCTCCCTTGTTCCTTGTGCACCACGCCACCCTATACTTTGTGTGAGCATAACGATTCTGGGAAGTAGTATAGATAAATTGTTCTATTTTAGTAGCCTATTCTTCCTATTGACCCTTTTGTGAGATACAGTTTAAAACTGCAATCAGGCTGCAATGGTTGGCCTGGGGCATGTTTTAAAGCACTACTTAAGTGGGTGGCATAAGTGCTGCAGGCCTACTAGTAGTTATAATTTACAAGCCCTGTGTAAATAGTATACCACTCTACGAGGGACTTAAAAGTAGATTAAATGTGCCAATTTGGTATAAACCCTCTGACCATGTTTTAGTGGAGTGAGCACAACTACTTTAGCACTGGTTAGCAGTGGTAAACTACGCAGAAGTCATGAGGCCAGCAAAAATAAATTCATAAAAAGTGGAGGGAAAAGGATAAAGGTTTGGAGTGACCCTGCAGAGAGGGCCAGGTCCAACAACTCCCTCTAAATTGCTTCCCTGCAAAATTACTATTATCCAGCTCTATAACATGCAGTTTAACAACCTTAGAAAGAAGAAGGCTTTAAAGTATCTACTGGGATTTAAATCTGTGAACCTCAGATTATGTACAGTTCCTTTAGTCATCCCGTTGAACTCATGCAGTGTATACTCGGACCACATTTTATGAATTGCTTGTTAAATGGGCACATATCAAAATTATCTCTACTTTTCAAAGACCTGGGGGCATATTCACAAGGAGCTATCGCCGAATTAACGGCACTTTATCGCAGCCAAAGTCGTGATAAATTTACCCCCCATTCACAAGCTGGTGTAAACAGCCCACAGCACCAGTTTACCTGCGATAGCAGCCGCAAAAACATCGCCACAGAGGACCCCAGCAAATATCGCTAATGAGATGCAGAGTAGGCGTTCCCGTGACAAAGCCGAGACAACAGCACACCTCAACATTCAGAACGACCAGCCACATCCACGATAAAAACACAAAACAGGCAATAAGGCGCGTTAGCACCAGGAAACCTACACCTGCTCTGGACCTGGTGTAAAGTCGGACGGCAGCCAGCACCACAAAGGGAGCACAGCCCAGGGCCACATCCGAAGGGCAACAGATGCCATGGAACCACCCATCATGCGGCCCGGACACCCAAGAGGCCCACAACACCCACCGCCACCAACCCCAGGACCACCCCTCCCTGGCACCCCCCGACCAAAGACATGCCACATCAGCCACACCGAAACATGTACAAAATATTCTGCTTGATGCCGCACAATCACAACTGGTGACATGGATGTGTTGTCACAGAAATGATCAGCACACATTCACTTTCGAAGCAACAAATTAAACTTTACTAAAATGAACAACGAAATGAAATGAAGACACATGGCCGCTCCCTCTGGACAATACGTAGGTCACAGCCTCTAAGACAAAAAACATGATGAGAAGGGTGTGTCCTGCGCACATCAGAAAGGACAGAGAGAGAGCGAAGGAGAGAGAGAGGAAGAGAGAGAGGGAGGGAGAGAGAGAGAGGAAGAGATATTGGATTTTGGAACCGCGTCTAGGCCTTTGTACATATTGAAAGGCAGTATTGAGTTTCTTAATGGTCAGAAATTGTGATTCAGTCTGTTAAGAAATGCATCCGGCCCCATATCTCTTCAGTGATGCCCCACAACAGTGACCAATGAAATGCCCACATTGAAGCTAAGTTAGGGTGCATATTGCCATTGCTTTGCATGAAAGTGGGCTATTTCGGGTGTGTGATGAGACTGTGATGACTACATTGGTGCCTACCATTAAGGGCTAAAGGCCAGATGTACGATCATTAGATTTTGTAACTCGTAAATTGGGACAAATTGCGAGTTGCAATTAGCGAGTCGCAAAATCCAATGTACAACAGTGTCTCAGACACTGTTTGCGATTCCCAATGGGGTCGCAAATTGCATGCCTCATGAATATTAATGAGGCTGTCACAATTTGCGAACCCATTGGGAATGGCTGGCACTCCCAGGGATGGTGGCCTGCTGGGGTCAGCAGACCACCATGTCTGGGACTGCTTTGTCAATAAAGGAATTATTTTTTTTAAATGCAGACCGTTTTCCTTTAAAGAAAAACGGGATGCATTTAAAAATAAAAATGAAACATTTCAGTTTCATTTTTAAGGGCAGGCAGTGGTCCCTGGGACCACTGCCTGCTCTTGAAAAATATTTGTGCACCCATTCACAAAGCGGAAGGGGTCCCCTGGGGACCCCATCCCTTTATGAGTGCTTTACCACCCTTCTGAGAAGGGTGGTAAACTGCGAGTGTTTTGGGACCGCAATTGCGGTTGCAAAACATTCATACATAGGTTATGGACTTGCTATTAGGAAGGGACGCCCTTGGCAAGCCCCTTCCTAATAGCAAGTCACTAACCCTATTTTCCGAGTCGCTAATTTATTAGCAACTCGCAAAATAGGGTTAGTACACTGGGCTGACCTATTTTGCGGTCCCAAATGAGGTGAAACCCCTTTGCGACCGCAAAAAATGGTCGTACATCTGGCCCTAGAACCATAATATCAGTTGGTGGATTATTTTGGGCTATACTATAAGTTGTTAGGAGATGTAGCAGCCATGCAATGACCAGTGTCAGATAGCCCTCATCCCAGATGTAAAGTAGGTTGTGGAGTGACAATTGATTTGTGACACTAGAATGATACTTCTATTGTGGGGAATTTTATATGACCAATGAGTTTATCTTATACTTTTCCGCTGTCAGTAGAATGAGAGCACAATCCTTTTCATTTGGATAATACAGAATACAAAGTTTAATTTCTTAAAGACTGTGGGATGCAAGTTGCAAATGTATATATCTACATATGATTGGATGCCTAAACCAAATTTAACTGCCTACAGCAAATTTAGCAGTGATTGAGAGTAAGGTTCTTCTACCTTAATGAAGAAAAATAGAAATGATAATTCTAGGAGCTTAAGTTGCTTTCATACCACTCTTTGTCTGCCAGGATCTATGGATCATGCCCACCACTTCTCAGAACTCCACGAATCTCATCTCTTGCACAATACAGATCTTTCATGTATGTACTCCTCAATACCATGGTTAAGTGTTTTAATATACACGTTTCTTGTTCTAGAAACTCCTTCCTCTCTTGCAAGTTTCTCAGGAAATAGAGACCTTTTTTGGAAAACATGATCTATCGCAATGTTTTCTACTCTGGCTTCTCTAGGAAGTTCAGAAAAATACTGCACAGACTTCAAAATCAGGCTACCAGATAATGCACAAAACCTGAGGAAATAGGAGTATATTATTCTCTCTGGATGTCAGAGTCGGGTCCAACAAGCACATCAGCAAATTGGGCAAGCAGGCCACCTCATAACTAGCAGAGATGTATCTTCTGCCCCCTAGAACTTTGCTTGCACATCCACCAATCTATTTAAGACAAGATTGATGCTTGTAACAAAGCCTGTACCAGGCAAATGATGTATGCTTCTGTGCAAAACATTATACAAGCTTCAGTCTCTAGGTGCTGAAAATTCAGAGATGAATTTCCTACATCAAGTTTAAATTAGTGTGTGTTGCAGCAATTATCCTACAGCAACCTAAAACACTGAAATTACCCTCTTTCAATAGCTCCAAGCAGTAACTATTTTGACAGTTTCACCTAATATTTACTAAATCTTTAAGACGTTTTCCAGCTGCTAGAGACATTATGCACCCAAATTCGGGGAGCTCACCTAATGAACAACCAAATGAAATTTTCAGAGGTAATTTGAATTAGTTCATCGAATGCAAGTCATTGCTTCTGGGCCCAATATTACTGAATCAAAAAAACAAGAACTGAGCTTACCAGGTGTGGATCTGCACCTGGAAAAACATTGGCTGAACAGAGGCAGAGGCCTCAGTCAGACGCACCAGCACAGTGGGGAAATTAGTTACACCTTCATCTATATCACAGCATTGCGGTACAATGAGAAGCCTGTCTGTCCCTTGTCCCCTACCACTTCTGTCCCACACCAACGCAGCTGACATTTATTTCCTGCTCAGAGCATTAGGTAAATGTCAGTAAAAAGTGCTCAGGATCAAGGAACACATGCAATTTTCACTTGCCACTGCCAGGCCTGCAACATTTTTCTGAAGCCCCGTGACTATATCCTGGATGGCTCTGTACAAGTGCGGGGATACCATTTGGAATTTTATATTCCGGGTCCCTTATATATTGGCACCTAAATCCAGTCAACTTACAGTGAAGGTAAGCCTGGCCAGAGTACCTTCAAGACTGATCCTAATACAGGAAATTCCCTAATGTACACTTAAATAGGATGACATTCTCTGTAAAGTATTGGTGGTAGCAATAGTCTTCATCATTGGGTTTTAAATGCCCAGCTCAATATCTTCCTTACAGCTTCATTCATTTCATTGTTTCTCAAGTTGTATATCAGGGGGTTCAAAGCAGGTAATAGGACAGTAGGAATAACAGTAACTACTTTGGTCCGCCCCTCCGAAGAGCTTAAATTGGGGAGTATCTCCATCAGGAAAACACTGCCATATAAGATACAGACACAAGTGAAATGGGAAATGCAGGTGGAGCCAGCACAGCGTCTCCCTTCTGTGTTACTGATCTTCAGGATGGTAGTAATAAAGTATGAGTAGGAGACAAATACAACAATGAGAGAAGCTATGATTACGAAGGACGCAACTACAAAATGGATCCAATCATTTATCAACACATCAGTGCTAGATAGCTTCAAGAGCTCTGGATAATCACACACAAAGTGGTTCATGACATCAGGACCACAAAAAGATAGCCGGTAAAGACAACCTGCATATATCAGAGAGTCTAGAAAGCCACATATGTATGACCCTGCAACCAAACGCAAACACAGACCTTTGTTCATGATGACTGTATATTTCAATGGGTTACATATCGCTACATAGTGGTCAAATGCCATTGCTGCCAACAGGAAGAATTCTGTGCTGGCAAAGTCACTGAAGAAATACACTTGAGCAATGCATCCAGAAAATGTGATTATTCTCTTCTCGGTAAGAAGATCAGCCAGTATATTGGGAGAGATAGCAGAGGCAAAAGATAAATCCAAAAAAGCAAGTTGGGTGAGGAAAAAGTACATAGGTGTGTGGTACTGGGGGCTGAGCCACACAATGGCCTTGATACTGAGGTTACCCAGCAGAGTGAAGGTGTAGACTGATAAAAACAGTAAAAAGAGCACAACTTCCAGCTGTGGGTCATTGGTCAATCCAAAGAAGAAGATCTTAGTTACTGTGCTTTCATTTTTGGCCATCATATCTGTGATTGATAACATTTATCTAAGAGAAGAAAGACATATAACACATACATCCGCTTCCATATAGTAATTTCAGATGTCCAAAAGTTGAAACCATAGTATGTAAAAATATGTATTACGTAGATTAACAAATTATCTTAATATTTAAATCAATCCACAAAGCAAGCAAACATGCATATAGTTGAGCTAATCATGTGCAAAAAGCATTGATTCATCCACTCTCAATTGGAATCACCAGCAGGCACAACCAACAATATTTTGTATGTCCTCTTACCTCAAGAAACATTCATTTTGTACTTGTAATCATTTTCCTGAGTGTCCTCATGCCTAACAAGTGTGTAAGTTTGTAGGCTTCATGTTAAGACAACTTTAGAAGTCTGTTGTCAAAATACCTATTGTATACAATATACACAAAGGTACTGATTATGAGTTAAGTAGAGCTGAATTCTCATGTGTAAATTCTGTTCTGCCCAATCATCACTTTCTTTGCATTCTGCAACTGGATTTTCTGGGTACGGGATATCTGGACCCAATTTTACCTGAAAGTGCTATCAGTAAAATTGTTTTGGGAATGGGCTGCAACAGTTTATTGTTTTGTAAAGGGGCTGCAAAGGCTTCTTTTGGGACATGTTTAGCAATCATCACCTGACTATCAACCAAGTCATGGGGAGCATGTAATGCAGCCCCCTGTTGAGCAAACAACTCCCCTTCTGAATATTCTTTAGCCTTCCACACACATACACCCATGCACTCAGTGACCACCTGCTTAAAGTAAGTGGTCAATGCGTTTGCTCAATTCTGACCAGTATATCCTAGTCTGCAGTTACTTCCCATTCAGAGGGATTTAAATTCAAATAACATAATACTGGGAGGGTGTTACTGCATGATATCAGTAATCATGGGTGCATAGTTTGGACCTAGCCACTACAATGCAACTTATAATTGTGGTATTGAGTGTGTTTTGTTATATTTCATATAGGTACCCTAATATCGGCCTGGGTAACATCATACCCCTTCACCTACATTACCTCCCCTACACTACACTGTAACGAGCCTTTTAGGATTGAACCTTTACCTAGTTCTAGTCCTGGGTGCAGAAGGAGGGTTTCTCCTGAAAAATAGAGTCCTATAACTCCATCAATAGACTCACACATTATGAATGAATATTCATAAGGGTTCTTAGAAACCAGGCTGGGGCTACACCACCTTCCTCCCCATATCTACGTACACGGTTCATCCCATACGTCATCCTCAAATCCAACAATGGCTAATATAAGCAACAAGGGACAAAGGAGCCCTTGATATTTTCTGTATAAATATAGCACCTCTTTCTAATGTTAGTTAGAAGGAACGGAGACTTCCAGGCCGACACACTGACCAGAGATGCTGGGGCTCCTGCATGCAGACGCTCCAGCTGACAGTGGTCTGAACATCCCTTGCGGTGTGTCCAACTCGAGACCAAGAAGGGCTCCTACATTTTCACACTTCAGGTAATGGGGTTCGACTAAATCCTAGAGGGATTCTTGACTTTACACCTACTCACATGCTAGGTACACTTAGGTACATCTAGATAGGCATCGTAGGAGTATGCGCTTTCTTTTATTCTGCATTTTATATTCATGTATGTATTCATGCTTATTGCAAGATGGTAGAACTGTACTATCCTTTTATATTCGCTGTACTGCTAATCATATATCTCTGCTACTGTCTAATGGTTGTTGCAGCTCATATATTCTACATGAGAATAACAACTGTTCAATAAATCCTTATTGAAACACCCTGGCTGTTTATTCTGTGTATCTCTGAGACAAGATAAGTGAGCACGAGTGACTGAGCGAAAAGTAGTACATTGTTTCCACGATCTTGAGGGATCAGGGTTGTCATGTTCTGAGGTTGCCAGAAACGAATCTCTCCCCGATAAGAGGAGAAACTAGTGGTACTGTGAGCTAGCTTATGCAAAAAGGCTAACATTCTCGGTGGGGGTGCTCAGAATAAGTCTGCCACCAAACCCGCAGTTTATGTTATCCGAATGCGCAGGTCCTGTATGGGCAATATAGGAACTACACAACAGTCTGAGTCTATCTCTCACTCGTCATTTAATTTCTTTCTTGCAAATTTCATTCTCTGCTCTGATTCAGTGGCTTTTATCTATATTTTGTGTTTGTCTCATCCCAGGAACACTTTGATCTCCTGATGTTTTAATTAAATGAATTGTACCCTTCAACTGCTGTAGCCAAGATTTTGTACTGATGTGCATAATTGACAATTTTTATCTGTCTTTCTTTTTCTCCTGGTTCTCTCAGCTCACATCTCCTTGCCTGCCTGCCACACACTATTTCCTTAAAAAGTGTTTCCCGGCACATTTTGCCCATCATGCTCCAACATCAGTATGTGACTGATGGAGCACCAGACACCTAGTTTTCAATGTAGTTTGAACAATTTTATGATGACCGACAATGCATATGAATAAATGCATATGTGCTCATATTGGAATGGTTTTTGTAATGTTTTATCACACAACATTCCAAGATGGCCACCCATATCTGCACAACATAGCACTTATTTTGGTAAAAAAAGCATTGGCAAAGCTAATAGATCTGAACACGGTGGGTCATTAAACTACACAAACACAAAAGGTGTTTATCAAATGGCAATAGCTCGGGCGAGCATTCCACCTCATCTTTCTTTTGCCTCCCTTGAACCCTCAGTTTGGACCCAGCCATATACATATCAGTTTCGCCCTGCTCCAATCTGAACAGCCCAATCCAAACACCCAGGCCAGATCCTCACTGAAGCAGAACACATTCAACATATGACCAGTTTTGCCCTGATTGGGGCTTTTCAATAGGGGACAGCTTAGTTTCAGTGACATAATGAGCATAAGACCCACTTCTGGGCAAACCCTAGGGAAATTAGAGCATGACATTTAGCACACAAAGACCTGTATGTAAGAAAAAGTGAAAACGTGATGCTTTAGCATAGAAATACTGTTTTGCATGCTTCTGTTTGGGAGAACTAGGCAGATTTATGTAATATGAAAATTGCCCAGCAGGCGTTCCTGACTATCTGCCTCAGGTAGGGCTACTTCTCATTTGTTTGAATAGCTTTACCTCCTCCCTGTTTCCTCTGCCCCCTTGTATCTCCACTTGGTCTTGGTTTCTAGACAGTTGCATTTGATCTTTAGAAATTATAAACCACATGTAAACACAAAATTATTTCATTTCTGAAATAGATTTTAAAACTTCTCCTTGCGGGATCATTCATACTAAGTGCAAGACATTGAGATATTAGGTAAGGGGAAAACGACTTGCCTCAAGTAATAATCATAAATCTTGTAAGGGTGAAACCTCAAAGTCACTAAATTAACCTACGTTCAGCCCCCTTGTAGCTATAGCACAGCGCAGACAGACTTAACTTAAGGCAATGTGTAAAGCATTAATGCAGTACCTAAACAGTTATAAAGTCAAAATAAATATGAGACCAATTTTGAAAAATAGAGAATATTTTAATAAATAATAAGACACAAAACTAACCCTGGTAAGAAACTCCGCTCTGCCAGCAGAGTTTGCAGAGTTTTGCCAACTTCGCGCTCCTTTGAGAACGCGGAGTTCAGGCAAAACTCCGACTCCGCAGCAGAGCGTAGTTAGCCGGCCCCTGCCCACGCCCCAAAGCAGTAAAAAAAAATCACTTACCTGCTGTGGTGTCTCCGGGCTGCCCTCCTCCTCGCCGTGGCCTCTCTCTCCTCCTCATCCTCGCCGTCCTCGTCCACGCAAAACCCTACGATGCACGTCTTGGTTTGCAGTTCTTGCAAGACGTACAACATAGGGGTTTGCAAGGACAGCGAGGACAAGGAAGAGAGAGAAACCACAGCGAGGAGGAGGGCAGCCCAGAGATGCCACAACAGGTAAGTGATTTTTTTTTTGCTTTTAAATTAGGGAGGGTGGAGGGGAGCGGAGCGGAGCTCCACTGAGTTTTTTTCCAACTCCATGGAACTCCACGTAGTGGCACTCCGCCAGCTCCGCCCCGGCTCACACAAAACACCAAAATCCAATAAGGAAAACTGGAGATATACATTTTTTCAGCTGTAACCAAAAATAGCAACAAAGAGAGTTAAGTGCCAACTGATGTCAACTGGTGCCTTTGGAAAGGCAAACTCTTCTCGGGTAAGGTAGTTTTCATTAAGTTCGGTAGCAGTGTGGCCATTATTAAAATGACTGATATTATGCTTGATACGTAGAGAAACAGAGGTTAGCCAATGAAAAAGCAAATAACCTAGAAGTATTGTTAGCTTCACAAAACTTTCTTGAGGTCCAGTACATCTGTTCTTAGCTACTGTGCAATTTATTCTGCCCATCCTTCAATGAGAACAGATTCTTACATTCAGATCCAAGTTTAAAAAAATACAGCTGTGGTTGGTGATGGAATTAGAACCTAGTGAAATAATTAATTAACAATTGTCATTTTTTATCTACTTGCAAATCAGGTGAACTAATATCAGTCAGTCAGAGTATAGTTATTCAACATATTTCGCCATAAAAGCATAAATACACAATACTATAAAAAACAATATCTTTGATTCTTTCCAATTACAGCAATAAAACATAATCATTATCTGAAAAATAATTAAAAAATGAAGTATGAGAATGCTACAAGGGGTGCAAATTACAGTGCATTAGGGGGTTATCAGTTCATATCGGCTTCACAATTGTAACACATGCTTACTAAAATTCAGGACTGCATGACATATATGTATCGCAGAAAGCCTTTGTAGAAGCTGACACAGTAAAGGCATTAAAAAGGTAGATCTGGGACTTGAATACAGAGGGCAAAATAAAATAAAGCAGCTCATGCTTTGTTAATTGAAATGGCATGGTGGTAAATCATTTGTCCATATACATTGAATGGTAAAGGCGACTTTAAAATGTATAAGATTTAATCAAAAAAGAGTTAAATAAAGTCGATGGGATGGATTCTCAAACCAGGGCAAATAAGGTTGGCATTTTTGACCTTGACAAAATGACTGTCTTCAAATTCAACACATTGCATAGTCTTTCATTTGTGCAAAACCTTACACAACAGGATTTCACAATATCCTTTGTGTCACCCTTAATCAATAAGGGTTGTGTAATCATTTCAGGAAGGCCTATTTTACAGAGACACGTTTTTACATATGCCAACCAGGACATCTTATTAACATTTTGTAAAGATGAACAATCTAAGATAAACTCTCTCACCAGATTTGTTTCTGGATTCAGCGAGCATTTGATCCATAGTAGAAGTTGGGCAAGTTTTACCTGGTCCTCTACAAAGGAAAAAAATTGCAGTGTTTTTAGGAATTGCCATTAGCCTGCAAGCAAACCATTCTCAATACGCTGCAATGCATCTACATTTAGGTACCCCCAAACACCAGCCCCATAAACCAGCAGTCACAATATGTTTGTTTTAAACAACGTGATCATCTCTAACAACCCATTTGTTGTGATTTCATTCAAATGTGAACTTTTCAGCTTAAGTTAGATTTAAAAGTGATACCCAAGTTGTTACAGTATTTTACCCTTTTAAGTATAGACCCCCCCATTCAAAGGAGCTTTGTTTTTGTGTTTGTAGGCCATGATATAAGATTTTGACAGATTTATTTTTAAATCCAGCCCCTTCATATACTCCGTAAAGAGCACCAATAATATCTGTAAACTATTAGGTGTACAGGCGAGCAAAACCCCATAGCCTGCATATAGAAGTATAAGAAGTGACTGCTCACCCATCTTTGGTACATCCGCCTATGCTTTTAAAAGGTGCTCATGTATGCCATTACAATATGTATCAGGAACAAAAAAGGGGCTAAAATGCAGCCCTGTCTTACCCCTCTGTGGGATTCTACTTGTGAAATTAGTTCCCCCTGTGGACCGTAACGGACAGCGATCTTTAGATCATGGTGCAGGGGTTTTAAGAGGGAAAGGAGGTCTAATTCACACCCCATCTTCTGTATTATTACCCAACGTTAGGTCAATAACACTTTAAAGATCATTGAAGGCCATGTGGATAACCTCCCTTCCTTTTGTCTTAGTTATTTGCTGATGATAAGATGCAGATTTAGGGTTTGCTCCATTGTACTAATGCCTGGTCAAAAACTGCACAGGGCCAAAATCTTGTTCTCCTCAGCCCAGGTTTCTAAACGAGCCAGGATTACGACCCCAGGATTTTAGCAGTAGCATCTAGCAAGGAGATTGGCCTATAACAGGTCACTGATAGTTTCTCTCCTTTGAAAATGGGGACTTCAGTAGCGGATCTCTAAGATTTTGGTATCCTACCCTCCACTGCACTTCTCAGGACATTAGATAAAATTGGTCCCCACAAATGAATATCTAATATGAAGAGGTCCACTGGCATCCCATCAGGACTGGGGGCTTCCCCAGGAACTGAAAGGTTCAATGCCCTGACTACCTCATCTATTGCTATAGGCTTGGACAGAGGCACTGATGGTAAGTCTAAAAATGGTGACCCAAAAGGGTCATCCGAGTGAGACCGATCTACCCGACTCTGCTGGAAAATTCATGAGAAATGAGTTATCCACTCCACTTCCGGGATCAGGGATTCCACCTTGGAGGTATCATGCTCTGAGAAAAAAAGGGTGATTTATGACCTCCCAAAATTTTGCGCAGTTCCTTAAGGCAGCTGCAATTGGCAAATCTCCCCAGGCTTTTCTCCTTATCTCCCTTTTTCTTGTCTTCACTATTTCCTTATATTCATGTCTTACTTTACACACTTTCAGGGGACAACGTGGAACAGATTTAATGTGATTTTATGGAGTGCCGAGCATGCAGCATTGAACCAGCGATGTAAAGGGGTGCCCCATGGTGATTTATAGGCCATCAACCCCTTTCTATTTTCCCTACATTCTTGATTAAATCCCCTTAATGGTGACAGACGAGAGGACTCCTCTGCCATGCAAGTTTCTATAGATTCAATATTCTCCCACACTATTTTGTAGGTACAGTACACAGGGCCAATGTGTTCTCATCTCACTCTAATGCCTTTATTCTTGCTAAATACCTGTATGTATCCTATATCAGTGGATTTGATCTGAGTGTTTCCTTCAAGGGAAATACCAACAGGGTTATGGTCACTAAGGCAATTGGGAATAGTTTTATGCTCTAGGAACAGAAGGACGACATCGGCCATGCTAAAATCCCTAATGCTCCCTAAGGCCCTGCGTAAACGTACAGATATTTTCACAGTGATCACCTCTTTGTTTACATAAAATGTGTAAATCTAATTTAAAAATAAGTGTGCTCAGAGCATCACCCAGTACATGTTTTTAAAGTGGACCCTGTTCCAACAATCATCCACTCGTGGAATGCTGCATAGCTGGCTATCTCCCCAATAACAAAGTGTAGTGTTAAAATGCCTGACCCATTCCACAATAATTTTCTTATCCAGATTCAAAAAGAAGATGTCTAGTTCTTCAAGATCCTCCATAGCGTTAGAAATATTATAAAAATTAATCAACAAAATGTCCCAGTCTCCCCTTACAAATATTTGTGATACTATAAACAGTGTGGATGACCATTTAAGATCAATTTTTACAAAGACAAAAGTGGCAAGCCTGCAGCAGAAGGCAGGGCTGATTGAAACAGACCATGAAAGCCATTAATCTCTTGCATGTGATGGAGCAGGGGAAACGAAATAATTTTGTACCCCTTGGAAGTTAATGACCCCATAATAATTAATGATACTAACCATTTGAAACGCATGAATTAATCAACAAATGCACTCTTTTTGTAGACATTACACGTGGGAAAATGCTAAGTGTTGCAAAATCTAATTTATTCACAAATGTGACGCATAATAACATTAGTATTGTGATTTGCGTAGCAAGTAGAGTGAATTGCATGATTTTTGTGTTGCGTAATAGAATTGTATTGTGGCAAAGAATGCAGATGGTAAGTAAAATGGCTTTAAATGTCGCTTCTGCTAGGTAATAACTAACACGGGTCTTTAGAATGGCTGGTGGTAAACAGAAAGGCTTATTTTCCATATTCTAATTTCTATTGTGTTTGTTCTTATATTAGTTTCATTCGGGCCTGCTAGGCCATGCTTCTAAAATGGCCGCTGGAAAGGACGAGATCGCGTGCGCTGAATAAGATGGCCCCCACGCAGCCTCAGTACGAATGCTCCAGTCACGTCTATGCGGCCTGTGCTCGGAGTGAGAGATGTCAAGGCCAATCTGACCTGCAACGAGGAGCGTGCCAAGTATTCAGCACATATGCCTGGGAACGGATGGGAAAAACAAGCGAAAGGGGATGAACTAATGTGTGACCATCAAAGATTGCTACAAAGTGGATGAACAAATTGGACTACTTTTGGATACCATGATCCTGAGACTTATTGTGTGCTTTATTGTCCCCAAACCGGTTCGAACAAGGAGGGCGATGAGGTGACCATCACCACCCCTCCAATGGACCAATTAGCGTGATTCTTGCCCCTAAAGATTGCAACTTTTGAATGTAGAGAGCCAGAAAGTAGTGTATAAGAGGGTCTGCTCTGACGTTCTGAAAAAACTTTCTTTTCCATTATTACACCTTGATGCTGCGAAAGACTCTGTAATTTTGGACTTTGAACTTTGACTGGGGAAGGAACGAGACCGTTGCGGGAATTTGCCCGGGAGGTGATTGCGTCCGAGGAGGTTAGCGGGACAGTCAGTCAGTTTGGGAGTCCTATCCTGTGATCTGCGGTTCATCTTCTTTGGTGAACCATTCTTGTCATCGCCCTATGGCCGAGGGTAATGAATAATTTTTCCTTTCCTAAAAATCTTTCTTAAAAATGTTTATTGATATTTCTAAATGTTTTGCTTAATAAAGAATATTACTTATTTGCTCAAAGAACTTTAGATAAAATTATATTATAACTCTAAATTGAGTCTGTGGTTCTTTAATAGATTCATGATTAATAAATGTTAAAGGTTTTAATTGTGATTGAGCTGCTCTTAATCACCATCAACTGATTCTACTAGTTGGTCCATCGACCGAATAGCGGAGTACCTTGATGTTTAGAACCGACAGGATCCGAAGTTAATGTATATAATGTATAGGTTATAATTCTGTCATTTTAATAAGGTATCCCGCTTGTCCAGCAACTCATTGTTCCTTAGGCGCTTGATCCAGAGAATTGAATGAATGTATGTATGCGGTGTTATGGGCCCCACCGACATAAGTTTCAAGTAATCAAAGTTTGTGTAGGTGTTTTCCTGGATTAGTGTCATAAGGAAAAATTGATATTAGCCGCGCTGGATCACATGCAAATGAGATCAATAGAAGACATAAAATGTAACCAGTCAGGGTTGTATAACTTGCGAAGAGCACCTGCAATATTCCACATGGTCACATGCAGGCCTTTTTGTTGATCTTTAGTAGCTGTGGGTGGACAAGGAACAGTATTTTGAGTTCCTGTACCTTGACAGCAGTTATCCAGGACAGGTAGCTCTGGTGCAAGAAGAACCCCCAAATGACTTGGATGAGGTACTTGATTACCGACTTCTACAGCGGCTCTAACCAAAGTACCAAACTTAGGGGAAGTGATCACACGAAATAGAGAGCCACACCAGTTTGTCTCTAAGAGCATGAGTGCTAGCAGAGAGAGAGCTCTCCCCTAAATAAAGTCAAACGTTTTGATTGAAAGAGGCAAGAGCCCTGAATCTACTTCGTGCGAGCACCTGGAGACCTAAGCGATACCTATTTTCCTTATTAACCCGTTTACCGCGGCGGCAATTCCGCTGCGGTGCGGGGCGTTCCATTGAGTGGGCGGGGCCGCGTCAGCCAACGGACGTGCGCAGCACTACGGAGGTAGTGCTCGCGACGGCCGTTGGCCGACAGAATTGGGTGAGTTTTGCCTTCATATGTGGCCAGCTTAGATGTCTGTAGAAGAAAACCAAACGCACGATTTTTACGGGACTTAAATTCGTCATTCCTGCTCTGGCCATTGCAAGGGATTCCTCCACTGTCCTGAGATTTCTAAAGTTGATAATAGCAGAGTCTCCTGGGAATTGCCATTCAAGGGGGTTGATACCCCCAACACGCCACACAAATATTACCTCATTAAATAAGTCCAAATGCTCACTGCTGTTGTGGCTCAGCCAGGGAACCACTTTATTTGTCAGAGTTGAAGTTGACTCAGTTGCGCCATTGGGTAAAAAGGGGACATTTGCTAAGACAACCACGCATGAACTGGCTTCTGGAGGAAGGTTGATTACTGGAAGCAGAGGGGCTCTAATGTCTGGTGAAGTGTGGTTTACTATCAATATTAGTAGCACACAAAAGAGAGGGCTTGAGGAGATTTAAAGACCAGCTGATGGCGACTTCCCTTAACTAGAAATAAAACCCACGTGGGCCCTTGAGTCTAGATAGAGTAGTGGAGTGCTGGAGTATTCCTTTTACAGGGCGGCTTCCCTCACCCACCAGTAGGTGGCATGTTTCTTTATAGGGTAACCTCCTCGCATTACGAACCTCGTCGCAATGCAGGCTACAACCCCCTCACTGAGAGGGAGGAGCTCAGGGATGTTTTCAGTGTTATGAAGAGGTCTCCTAAAACCTATTGGTGAGCAGGGTGCTGTGGGGAGAGAAAAGTATATGTGATATAAAACTAACTCTTAGGTACGCCCAAAAACTTTATTGGGGCATCTGAAGGTTAGAGCTAAAAACAATACTATGATAGAAGGAGATTCAACCTATCTTAGAGCAGTGACGGTCGACATGTTTCAGCCTCATACCCTCCGTAGAGGTGCGTCGGCACCAAAATAATGTGTAAGTTGGTTAGCGTACGTCGCAAACAATGATCAGCCAGAAAAATAAGTGATATACTAAACCAGTGTTTGGAGTGGACCACTACTCTGACCACACTCCACTGCTAGTGATGTTACCTGTAAAGAGATAAAGTGTCATAATTCATGTGCAATTCAACCACATCACTCAATGTATAGAAATGATTGAAAGTATATGAGACTAGTCCAAACATAAGGTGTAGTGGACTATTATTTTTGAACGCCAAACTGTCATCCAATATTACATAAAGCTAGCAACCATATAGTTAATGTGTGCAACTCTTGCTTACCCGTTTTGTCAGGTAACCTCGGCGCAAAATTCGAGGGTACATCTGTGTCCTAAAATAGAGGGACAGGTGGGAAATCAGTTGTAGATTCAACCTTAATGTAAAAGAAACATAGCTTTCAATCTGTTGAATCTAGTAGATAAAACATGTTGGAAATCTGTCCTCCTATGTTTTATATCTGATCTGGGTTGTCAGCGCATTACATACATGAAAGAGATTCCTTAGGGTGAAAATATCTCAAAACAACAGCAATCCGATCATCTGACGTCTCTGAGTGTTATTATATTGTATGTATCTCGGTCACTCTAATGAGCATGAATACTGGCAGGTAAACTTAAATACGAGTGACGCATGTGGGCAGCAAAGAAGATTCGAACAGAGCGCAAGAAGCTGCAGGAGTGTGGATATGACTTGTTTCCCACATGTGATTATGAGACCCAGGAGCTGAAACACGGTCAGGTGAGCCGGCCGCATCATGTGATGGCGGCACCTGGGTGCGTCTATAGCAGACATAATACCAATTGTTAGAGACCCAAATAATAACTAACCCCACCAGGGCACCCGCTATCCGTTGAGTTGTCTGCAGGTGGGATGGAATTGCTGCATAATGTAACTGTGGTTCCAGGGTCTGTGTATGTCATGACCAATGGCTAAACAAATACCCATTTGTTATTTAAACACAGAAGGGGACCCGCCATACAGGGAGTTGGCCGCAGGGTGAATGAAAATGCCAGTCGCATTGTATGGCGACGGCTATTATCCCCACAACTGTTAGCCCAGGTGAAATGGTGAAATGGTGTCCGAGGCTCTCTCCCAGCTGTTAGCCCAGGTGAAATGGTGAAATGGTGTCCGAGGCTCTCTCCCAGCTGTTAGCCCAGGTTCTTCCACAACTCCGCTGTGACTCTCACAGTGCGCTCTCCCAGCATGGGTGAATGGTAATCGTCCATCCTGACCTGTGGGCGGACACGAGCACAGCAAGGAAGGGTGGGGACACTACTATTTTGTAAACCATAGCATGCTGAGATGGCGCAGGCTTCAATGAATTCCAGGAGTGCTGGAGTAAGGGGGGTGTCTTTAATACAAGACAATGGGTGTCATTTCATCTCAATTTGAAGCCTATTGTATCACTGTCCAGTGATGGTCTTGTTTAGCGTTGCACCAAGTGGCATCAGTGGATTCACCTACCCTGTCTCATACTACCTTACCTATACTACACTGGATTGCACAGGACATCAATGTCACTGTGACAGAGCTGCACAACGAAAGAAATATGGTGTCAATGTATGTTGAACTTGCTGGGTTCAAACAGGAACATGCTAACTGATATACAAGCAAAGACATGGAGGAAAAACGCTTGAAATGCAAATAAATGGTGCTGGAAACGTCCTCTTTACTTATTTTCCTCTGTCCCCAACCTGTCTGGAGGGCTTGCTTTCGAATCATCTCTGCTTCATATACCTGTTCTTTCTATGCACAGCAAGATCAACGAGACTGCCCGCCCTAAACAACAGGTATGGGTAGAAGTAATCTTCGGCACCTCTGCTCTATCCTAACTTCAGACATGGCCTGGGATAATGCCACCTCACGACCCGGGGAAGGCCTATCCTTAACATGCCAGTCTGCTTTACATTTGTAAAACACGTCGAAGGATTTTACATGTGTGAGAGGGCTTTAATCAAAAGTGCCCCTCACACATGCATAAATTATGTGGTCTACAATATATCCTACCCAATGATGCTCACACAGGAGGTCAGCTAACTGATCCTTTGAGTCTTCTGGCAAGCCTAGGTTCAAGGTAAGTAGGTCCAATCTTCTTGCTTCAGACAGCAAGGCAGTCCTTCTGGCAGCAGGGCAGTCCTTCTTCTGAATCTTTCACAGTTTCATGAGTGTTCTGATGGTAGGTTCTGAAGGTCAGATTTTTATACTTGGTACCAGTCGGTAAGTGAGGAACTCCCTGAGCTACCCCCATAACAGGTTCTAGCCCGTACATCCCCTGGGTTTGACTCCGAACCATTTAATGTGACAAAGGGCATGGCAGGCCTGATGTCAGGTTCCTTTATGTGCGATGCAAGCAGGGTGCTTTGAAATGTAATTAGGGAAGGGGGAAGCTAGTCTCCAGCCATTCTGTCAGAAAGACTGTCTCATATCACAACTAGCCATTTACAATCATGTGACACTGGGAGAAAGTCACATTTGATTTAGGAGTAGAAAAATACCAACATTTGAAAAGTGCCATTTTTTGCAACTTAAATTGCGACTTCATCATTGAAAAGGAATTACAATTGCAAATCATTTGTGTATAAACACTACAACTCCATCTGCTCCCATTCTGTAGACTGCACATTATAAATGTAATAGGGTAACCCAGAGTTAGTCAATCAGAGAGATAACAGTGAAAAACTACTTTAGAAGTTTTTCACTGCCAGGACATTTAAAACCTAAACACACATTTCCTACTTTTCAAATACCATGTACTCTGATGTATGAGCATGTTGGTGCTAGTGGGACAGTGTAAGAAATTGGGTTATTAGTTGTGGGGGAGCTATGCTCAAACAACAACCACAGTCCTTTAAAGGGTGAACCACAACATTCACTAAATAAACCTGTGCTTAAACGTCTGGTAGCTTGGACCAAAGCAGCCAGGGTTAACCTAGAGGCAATGTGTAAAATATTTATGCAGCCCACAAACAGTAATATATTGAAAACACAACACAATAAAAATCCCAAACCAATTTTGAAAAATAAAGTACAAATTAACTTTATAAATTAAATGACACCAGGATGACAACTGTCAGTAGAACTAGAGTTATTGAATTTCAAATTTTAGGTGAAAATAGCAATGAGAAGCACAAAGTGCCACTCATAGTTATGTTATATTATGTTATGTTATGCTAAACAATTTGTAAAGTGCATAGCTGCTCTGCAATGGGGCATCCCAACGCTAATCCCAAATGAGAGTGAACTGCCAGAAGTGACATATCGCAGAGTGCTGCAGGAACAACTAAGAATAGAACAACCATATCTTCAGAAATTTCCTGAAGGACCAGTGGCTCTGGAGCAGGGGTCTCCAACCCGTAGCTCATGAGCTACTGTAGCTCTCCAGCTACCTCTGAGTAGCTCACCTGTGTGCAGCCCAGTGTATTAACTTAGAAAGCTTTTGCTTGGTTGAATGAAAATACATATCAAAAAATTTAGATTATACAACACTAATAATATTAGTAGCTCATTATGCATTGAACATAAGTAGCTCTCAGTACAGAAAAGGTTGGAGACTCTGGTTCTGGATACTCCTAAAAGACAGAGATAGTGCGTTACAGAGGGCAGGGGCTTTAGCACGAAAGAAAAGTCCTCCAGCTCTGGCTCTTGTAACACGCGGAATACAAGCCGGATTCTAATTGACTGAATACAGTGGCCACACGAGTAGACACGGAGACACTATATTGGACAAGATGTGGTCCCCCTGAGAAAAGAAGATGTTATGAGTGGTACACAAGGTCCTAAAGTGCACACATTTCCCACAGGAAGCCAGTGCAGTTTTCAAATAAGACCAGAGACATCACTTTAGAAGAGAGAACATCAGCCTGGGAAAGGGTGGCTGCCTGAATGATTACTTGTCTGATGGAAGTGTAAAAACCCAAGAATAGGTTTAAAATAAGTGCCTGCCACTGATTTCGCCTGTGCATGTTAAAGCTTTGTCAACCCAAACACCTGGGTTTTTTACCACCAGCTTGTGATGAGGAGGGATTACGAGTGATTGAGGCCACCAATGGTTGCCCCAAGAGTTGGTATCTTTCACTAGAAGAAGAATCTCAGTTTTGCTTGTGTTTAGTTGCAGACAGTTAGCCTCCATACACTCTGCAACGGCTACCATTCCCCTTTGGAAATTGGCCATCTCTGACATGGGGTTTCTGGAAAAAGAGTGCGAGCCCCAGGGATGTCACAACCTAAGCCAAAGGTTGGATGTAAATATCAAACAAAGTGGGGTTCAGAGAGGAACCCTGGGTAATACTATGCTGCAAAGTGTGCAAATTAGAGATATATGGGAGGGGATAACCTAAAAAGAGAAGTCAGGAAGATAGGAGGTGAAGCAGTCTAAACCAATCTCCTGAAGTCATTGAAACAGAATTTTGTGGGACACAGTATTGAAATCGGCACTTAAGTCAAGCAGGATCAGGGCAGAAGACCTGCCTTCGTGTAAGGTGCTGCGGAGTTGCTCAGTAACTGCAAGAAGAGCCGACTCCGTACTGTATAATGGTATAAAATCATTCTGGGGGATGTACAAAATCTTATTTTATCGAAATGTTGTAAAATAGCAAAGACATGTTCTCTGTGATCTTGGCAAGAAAAGGCAGGAGAGAGATACGGCGGAAATTCTCTGCATCCAAAGCAGGTTTTTTCAACAGGGGATAACCTTTGCATGCTTCTAGGGACCTGGTATGACTGCAGATGACAAGTAGAGATTAATCACATCAATGCAAGGTGGGAGAAGACTATCTTGGAGTTTAAGAAATGTGTCTCGTTTGAAAGGGTTTACGGGTGATCCTGATTTAACTTTGTAACATAGAGCAAGAAGCTCATTAAGGTGCAACTGGGGGGAGGGAGAGCAAGGGCAGGATAGTGATATTGTAACTGTAAGGCTTAGTGTCAATAGCATTAATGGCAAATGTGGAGTAAATGGCTTCTATTTAGCCAATGAAATACTCAACCAACTTCTCGCAGAGGTCATTCCATGCATCAGTAGGGCCTGTGGTAAATACAGGTTTGGTAAATCTATTTAGAAGAGAACAAATTACTTTAGCCAACTTGTTACTGCACTTTATTTGATTAGCAAGGTACTCAGCCCTGGAATTTCGAATCAACCTGTGATAGAACTTGATAGCCGCTCTATACTGAATTGTTTTTAGAGACTTATAAGACTTCCTCCAAGAGTGTTACAGTCCCTAACAATGCTCTCTTGCCAAATCAGAGATTAATAAAACCGGGGATGGCATGCTCTTTCCTTCTGCGGACCGGCCTGGCAGGGATACAAGTATTTAGGGCAGAGGCTATCCAGTAGTGTAAAATCTTGTTAGCATCATGTGCATTGGCAGCTAGCTGAGGGAGGTGGGTCTGAAGAAAGTCTTCCAATTTCTGGAAGTTGAGTTTATGCCAGGGGTGTTTGAGAGTAAACTCCTGACGAGCGGTCAGTTTCTGACCTTCCAGGCAAATTTACATAGAGATCAGAAAGTGATCCTTTCATCTGGTCATGCTGAACTGTGGGAAACAGAGTTCTTGTTTCAGTACCCCTCCCCCCCACACTATTTGCCTGTTTTTTTGATGCAACATTGACTGAGGTGTACTGGGTCCCTGCTAACCAGGTTCCCAATACCAGTGTTCTTTCTCTAAAACTGTACCACAATTGACACAACTTTAGCAACCCCTGTAAGTACCTAGTAAATGGTATATCTAGTACTTAGGGCATTATGACTTAAGAAGGGCCAAACTAGGGCTGCAGCACCAATTGTGCCACCCTAGGGACCCCTCACCAAGATCATGTAAACTGCCTTGCATGAGTCGATATGGCACACATCCCTGGGTGCCATGCCCACAGACACTCCATAAGATATTGGTAAGTCAACCCTATAGCAGGGTTTACAGCCCTAAGCCAGGGTGCACTACATCCTATGTGTGGACATATCTGCAGGAACAGATATGACCCTACAGTTTCCAGTTCATTCTTGGAAATTGTAAGTGCACGGGGAAGCTATAAAAATCCATGGGCTGGATAGTTGTCAGCATGAGTTCCCCAGCTCCAGGATGGCTTCACTGTATCATAACATGCAGAGTACCAAACATTTTGTCTTAATATATCCTCACTGACAGCAGTGTTAGATTTATTAATAAATGCACACAGAGGACCTGTTAGAAAGGTCCCCTGCAAACCTACCAAGTACTGGTGTGGTCTCTGAAAAGTCTTAGCCAGCCTGCCACCACCAGCCATGTTTCTGATCTCATGGGGTAAGAGCCAGCACTCTCAGAGGCCAGTAACAAAGCCTGTTCTGGGCGCAGGTGCTTCACACCTGCTCAAGGCTGGAATGGCCTGACAGGGCAGAAAGCTTCAAATCCCCGACACCTTTTAAATGCAACCCAGGCATCTCCAGCTCCCCTTTTGGTGGAGGTGGGAAAATTAGTTATATTAGGAGGTGTGCCCACATTCAGACGGAACCACCCCTAAGATGGGTCATATCATGTGCACACTACTTTTTTCTAATTCCTCCATCTCGAGATGGTAGGAAATTAACCTATCATGGCTAGGATAGTGCCCCTTCCCACAGGAAATGGTCACTTAGAGAGTGTACACACCCTAAAGGTAGTACACTCTTGGAGGCCTCACAGTTGCAGGATGAGACAGCAACTGTGCAAGCAGTAGCCAATGGAATTGGCTACTGCTTGTCATCCCCTTTAATGCACCTAAATTTAGTATTTAGGTGGCATCCCTGGACCATGAATTTACATTCGATAGACCTAAGAAGAGCAACAGACAAAGAAAAGCTGCTGACTCGAAGACCTGCTGCAGAAAATGTACCCCAAATCCTGCCGACTGCTTTCAGTCCAATCATTGTGTGCTGTCTCATCCTGCAACTGTGAGGCCTCCAAGAACCCAAGAGCACCTCCAGCCTTTGACCAATTGTCGCAAACCTCCCTTGGAGTAGAGGAGCTACTCCCCTGCATCCAGCAGGCACCAAATCATGATGTCCGGTTTATCAACATGCTGCTTCCCTGCGACTCTGATGCAGCATCCAAGCCAGAATAAGTATATTAGCTCCAGAGGGTCAGATCTGTTCTCCCCACCAAGTGAGAGGGCAGGACACCAGGACCTACCAGAGCCATGCTGCACCAATACCCGCAGTACCTGTCCCCCTACACCGAAGGATGTAGACACCCAACAAGAGACTTTGAGACCCCTGAGACCCACTCCGTGAGTGGCCCAGCTGTCCCGAAATTGTCCTTGCAACCTGCCTGCCCCTGATCGAGAGGAACATCTCGACGCACGATTCTTGGCTGCCCTATGAGCTCTGTACCCAACCCACTCGGCCTGGGTATTGAGAAACCAGCTGTCCACCTGTGGTCCTGAGGCCCTTGAAACGTGCCCCATTGAGTAGGACCCCCTGACTTACCTTCAAGCCCCTCTTTGCAGTGGGTTTTCAGGTAGAACCCTTCTTTGTAGCGCACCGGCTACCAATGACCTCAGTACCCTGCTCCCGGCCAAATCCGGGATGCTCCCGATCTTCTGCTGCTGGAACATGGGACCTGGCCTTGCTACTTACCTAAATACAGAAAGTGAACAATGAGAACTCACTGTGTGATTTGCAGTGCTTTTTCCTAGCTTTTCCCATTGACTTCTTTTCAACATAATGCGCACAACAGTGATTTATTTTGTGAACTTTGAAAAATCATAACTTAAAAAGTACGTACCTTAGAACGAAGTTCTTGGTCTGAAAAATTATATAAAAATAAATGTTATTTTACAAATTGGTCTTGGATTTATTCCTGAGTGTGTGTCTCATTTATTGCCTCTTTGAGTACAAAAAATGCTTAGTACTACTTTCTGATAAACCTAACTGCTCACCCACACTACCACAAAAAGAGCAGTAGTATTATCTACTTATTGCATCTGTATACCTGTAAGGGATCCACTGGACTATCTGCACAGTGTACCTCTTTTTATTGCTCTATCAAGAGAACTAGCGCCCTACATGGACCATTGGAAACTCACCAGCTCAAGATGGCAATGATGGAGTGTGGGATGGATACAGTGGACAAGGTAAGTCCTGCTGAAAGTTGCGTTCTCAAGTCCGGAGCAAAGAGTTACGTTTGAAGGTGGCTACAAGCATGAGGCTTTTGGCATGAAGAGCAGGTAGAGTATCATGGACAGTCAATGCTGTAGCACAAAGAGCCTTTGCGTTGGTTGATTGATCTGAAGTGCAGGACTCATGTTTGCATCCATCGCAGATGATGATGTCTGCAAGAAGAGCAAATACCACTGGAACTTGATATTGACTGTCATCGTGGGCTGCAGAGTTTTGATGTGAAGGGGGGCTGCAGAGTCCTGATGTGAACAGGGCCACTCGCTTTCGAGAGGAGAACAAAACTTCTATTTTTCACCTTTTCTTCAGGAGGGGCTTTCACTGATGCCAGCCAGGGGGCCAGGACCTCGGGAGCACCTCTTCGGATCAGTACTCACTTCAGCTAAGGCCAGCAGCAAGGCTCAGACAGGCTCAGTCAGGTCCAATTGATGCTGTGCTGGTGAGCTGGGCAGTTGCACAGAAGTGTCTGGAAGCTTGCTGTATCCCTATGGCAAGTGGTCCAATCTTCAGACAACAAAGCAGTCCTCCTTGTATTAGGACAGTACTTCTGCAGCAGGGGAGTCCTTCATCCGAAACTTCCACAGGTGCAGGTGTTCCGATGGCAGGCTCTGACGCTCTCATTTTTAAATTACATTAAATTCACTGAAGAAAACTCCATCCTCGACCCCTCCCAATCCTGATTCTGCAGCAACCACAGCACCGAGACTGCCCTACTCACCGCCACAGATGACATCCGCACCCTTCTCGACCAAGGACACACCGTGGCCCTGATCCGGCTCGACCTCTCGGCAGCTTTCGACACCGTCTCCCACTGCACACTCACCGCCAGACTCCACAACGCCGGCATACAAGGAACAGCCCTCGACTGGATACGCTCATTCCTCACCGGAAGAACCCAAAGAATCAGACTACCTCCCTACAAATATCTGGGAGTAGTGGTCGACAAAAGGTTCATCCTCAAAGAACATCTAAACCTCAGAAAAGCACAAGCAAACAAACTCCGTTTTGCACTAAATATGTTAAAACAGAAACTGCAATGTCCTTAAAACTTCCACCTATTAAAAGTCATTACAGCCAAGTTTTTACCGACCCTTACTTATGGCTCAGAATTATTCAAAGGTCAAGACGCCAACTTCCTGAACCTCCAACAGTCCGGTTTATTCAAACGAATTTTCAGGATGCCGCAGTTCACGTCACAAGCCCAAGTTCGCTTAGAATTCGGGCTACTAAATCAACATCCTGTCAGACAAGCAGCGATAATAAAAATGTGCTGGAAATTAAAAGCAGCAGAAGAGGATTCCTTGTTGGGGCATTGTTGGACAGAAATAAAGAACCAACCCAAAGGAACAAAAGCCTGGCACACCGTACTTGAAAACGCACTAACAACGCTAGACATGCACGACGCCTGGAACACTGACTATAGCTTCGCCGCATTCAAAAAAATAGCCAATAATGCAGCAAAAAAAAAGGCTTGGATAATGGACAAAGCAGCACTAACAAAGAAAAAACATGGCTGGATGGTTCTATCGACATATGAGACACAATTGCCCCAGCCATATCTTGTCCAGCATATAACTCCATCAATCCAACATCAGCTAATTTTGGTCAGACTGGGAGCATTTACACCAAAATACCAAGTTCCCGCGTGGAAACAATCATGGCCAACTATGCTTTGCAGACTTTGTGGACAGGCGGAAGAATCCCTTATACACCTAGTGTGCATCTGCCCAGCTGTGAACCATTTGAGAAGGCAAAACCTACTTCACGCACTCTGCTCCTCCCAAGTTAGATCTTGTCGACCAGCCTTAATGCTACTACTACGCGATACAAAAGGGGATGATGGACGGAACGCTTGAGCCAATCAAACACTCACCCCCAGTCAAGTGATCTGGGTTTAATCCATCATCATTCTTTAGCTCACTCCACCACCCCAGTAATGCTACTACTAAACAGCCACTCATTGCAGATCTCATGTAGGGCAGCCAGATTTCTGCAGAAAGTCAATAAACTATTACTAAAACCAAACACATAGTGCTCACTGGTACATCGTAGTAGTATAACGACAAGTAACGACAAGAATACATGTCATTCATATACGACTCTTCAACCACCGCAACAGATGACCAATAAATGGAGGTTGTAACATTTAGGTTACATTTGCACTTTGCACATAATTCCAGTTGAATATTCAATGCCTTAGGCACAGTTAGCACCTCTGACAAATACATGACTCTTGCAACACTATAGAGGATCGGCGCGCATTGGGACTTTTCGCACACCGTCCCTACAAAGAAAGTGGATAACTGCCAAAAACGAGCGACAGCATCGCATTGTGATGTCACAACACTGCCCATGATTTTAGCACACGATTTAAGACATATGTAAAAAGATGGACTAAATAGAGAACTAATTTATACACAGAGTATTGTTGAATAATGTTGAATCTTGAAAAAAGGGGCTTTTCCCAATTTTTTCTTTTTAAATTACTCACTGTTTCTGACAAATCAATGCTTTTTTAACACAATTTGTAATGGTTTTAATTAACTATATGCAATAAATTACTTACAATTACAATTAGACTACCTCCCTTCCTCTCCGAACCCACGGACATCAACTGCGGAGTACCCCAAGGATCATCGCTCAGCCCTACGCTCTTCAATATCTACATGGCCCCCCTCTCGCTGCCATCGTCAGACAGCACAGACTCAGCATAGTATCCTACGCCAACGACACCCAGCTCATCCTCTCCCTCACCAAGGATCCCACCACCACCAAACTCAACTTCCAGAAAGGAATGAAGGATGTTGGAAAAGACAGAGGTCCTTGTCCTCGGACCCTCCCCCTTGGCATGGGAGAAAACCTGGTGGCCCACTACCCTTGGCAGTCCTCCCACCCCCACCGACCACCGACCACGCCCAGAACCTCGGCATCATTCTCGACTCCTCCCTCTCTATGACCCATCAGGGCAACACCGTCGCCTCCAGTTGCTTCAACACCCTACGCATCCTCCGAAAGACCTTCAAATGGATCCCCCCGAATGAAGAAAGACCATCACCCACGCACTCATAACCAGCAGACTCAACTACGGCAATGCCCTCTTCGCCGGGATCAACGAGTCTCTGCTCCACAAGCTCCAGACCATACAGAACACCACAGCCAGACTCGTACTTGGCATCCCTCGACACAAACACATCACCCAACAACTGCAGAACCTCCACTGGGTTCCTGTCGAGAAGAGAGTCACTTTCAAGATACTCACCCAAGCCTACAAATGTCTCCACCGGACACCAATACCTCAACGAAAGAATCTTCTTCCACCTACGCAAAAGAAACCTCCGATCCACCGACCTCGCAAAAACCGCTCGCATCCGCAGAGCCAGAACAGGCAGAAGAGCCTTCTCCTGTGTCACAGCCAAGACCTGAAACGAGCTCCCGATCGACATCAGATGCGCCTCCTCCCTAAACATCTTCAAGAAGACACTCAAGACCTGTCTCTTCGACTAAACAGAGCCGCTACCCCCCCGGCCCCCCAGCACATTGATACCCTCTCGGGTTAGTAGTGTGCTTACAATTCCCCTGATTGATTGATTGATTGATAGTTTGTACCAGCCTTTGAGTGTAGGACTCCTCTGAGCTACCTTCGTAACAACTTCTTGTTAGTTCTTTCCCTGTGCATGGCTACAATCTGTATAGTGTGACAAAATGCAGGGCAGGCCTGGTCCCAGGGTTTTCTGTGTGTGATGCAGGTACAGCACTTCGAAATGTAATCTGGGCCGGGCAGTTACTTCCCAGCCATCCTGTCAGGAAGTCTGTCTCCTGTCACACCTAGGCTTCTTTTGTCTCACTGTCGGGAAGCAATACAGAACCCACAACAGCAGAACCATTCAGTCATGTGACCCAAGGCACTGACAAAAAGTCACATTTGGTTTGGGGAGGAAAAACCCACTAAAAGTGGCATTTTTAAAATTGTGTATCTTAAAAATCCAACCTCACAATTGAATAGGATTTTTTAAGTACAATTCATTTTAGTGTAAACATCATGTCTCTATCTGCTTCCATTATAAAGTTAGCACTTGTAATAAGGTTATACAGTGTTAGTCAAAATCTAGGGCTGACCCTGAAAAAAGGACTGGGCCCTACAGGCAGTGTCTTGGAACCCTTCTGAACCAGCTGGGACTGCTGAATGTGAAGGTGCTTCTAATTTTGGAGATGGTACAGGTGGCAAGGAAAGCATTTTGAATTCCATCCAAATACTACTGATGTAATCATATATCTTCAGGGCCTGGAGGAGACATGTTAAGGTGTGTAGAATGTCTTTATGGGAGGGGCAATTATGAAGTATTGAAGACAGCAGAATTGGGCCTTTCTGCTATTCAGAATCAAGAGTACTCGTGCCTGAACAACAGTTCTGATGTCACTTTCTAAGAATAATAGTTTCAGCAGTCTTGAGTTGCATGTGTTCCTGATCAGGGAGGACTTAGCCTGGCAGTTTGAGCTAGATTGTTCCCACTTGAATTGCATGGTGAGCAAAATAACGATGGGTTGGGATGTTACCCCAAGCAATTGTCAGTAGTTAGAGGGTATTGCGAGCAATTTTCATATCAACTTTGGTGGTTGGATTACACCATATGAGGCAAGGCTATGCCCAGATGTGGGCCCAGTGCACACTGTGCCAATAGAATCTAGCTATACCCGACTGACAAGCCCTAATCAGGAAACAACTGGCCCTGTGTTGCTTGTGTTCTGGTTCAAGGATACCTGGCCTGGCAGTTTGGGTTGTCCTGTCCATTTTGAAGTAGAGTCAAGATTAATTTGTATATGGCTGGGTACAAGTTGAATTGGCATGGTGAACAAAAGAACAATTGGTTGAGATGCTACCCTGAGTGATTGCCAATGGTTAGACAAATTGAAAGCATTTTTCCCATCACATTTTGTGTATTGATGTTTTTGGTAAATAACAGGAACTCTGTCCTGGTGGAGTTAAGCCAAAGATAGGTGCTGGACATCCAGGTCTGTATGAGGTGCAGGCAGTGTTCGGATGTTTGGATGTCTAGAGGGCATGAGGAGTTTAGGTAGCGCTGTGTATCATCAGCTTTTTTAAAAAAAATGATATTGCCTTGTAAATGTTAAAGATGATGTGTAATTGGAAGAAAACTAGGTGGATTCTCAAGGTGATAGGGATCTTTGGGAACCATTCATATAAGGAACATGTATTAGTGGAAATGTAGGAGCAGAACAGGTGAAGGATGTTGTCAGTGGAACACATTCAAGAGTGTGGATGAGACATTAATACAGATGGTGCCATTACAACTTGATTACGCAGTCATCATCTTTGTTCAGCTTTGAAATTGGCTCATCTGCTAATTAAGTAAAATTAACAAGCAGTGGCATGGCTAATATAATATGTTGGATGTTGCGTGTAGACATTTTGACTTTGTCATAGCTTGTTTTGTTTTCCAAAGGTCTTTATTATGAAAAAACCCCATAAATAAATTCAGTATGACCACACATGCATGTGTTATGTACCACAATGTACCCCAATCCAGGCCGAGGTAGCTACACAACCTCTTACCTACAATTGTCTTACCTTGCTCTGCATAACGGTTCTGGCACTGAACTTTTACCCAGTTATGTGCTGTAGAAATGTTGATCAGTTTCCTTGAAACTAGCCTCATTTATTATGCATGAGAATTATTTGAAAAGTCCCTGCACATGATGCACATAACTGGATTAACATACTGTGTATAAAAGTCATGGTCATCTTCATCCTAGGGCGAAAGAACTCATTTGCAAAATTGCAGGTATTGATTTAGGCTCATTTACATAATCGTAATCAAAACATATCGATTGTGTAAGGAACCCTGAGGTTATCTTTATGGTATAGAATAACCATACCACCCCTAAATAGGCAGAGGAGAAGCTTTCAGTCTGACACTAGACGCTGATGTCCCGGCATGCAGAAGCTACAACACGCAGCGGTCTGACATCCCTTGCGGGATGTCCAACTTGAGACCATGACGGGGTCCTTAGTTCACTCCCATCAGGTAATGGGGTTGGATCTTTCCTAGGGGATTTCTTGGCTTCACACCCACATACATGGTAGGTACACTTAGGTAGGGTTTGCATTGTAGGAGTATGCTTGATTACTGTCATGTAGCTATATGCTTGCATATATTCACTATTTTAGCTCCATGGTTGAATTCTACCTTGTGATTGCTCTGTTGGTGCTTGTAATCTTATATATCTGTTTCTGTCTATTGATTATCGCAGAAAACATATTTTATACTAGAATGAACCTGGTTCAATAAATGCTTATTGAAAACATCCCCACTGTTTATTCTGTGTATCTCTCTGAGACTAAGTGAGTACGATTCACTGAGCAAAAAGTGAAGTACTGTTTCACCGATCCCTGAAGGATCAAGGGTTGTCATGTTCGATATTTGCCAGAAACTATTCACTCCTTGGTAAGGTTAGGGTGGTTATGGTGGCACTGTGAGATAGCTGGTCTAAAGGCTAACATATCCTTTTGAGGTGTCTGGAATCAGTCTGGGCACCAATCCCTCAGTTTATGTTGTCTAAATGCGCAGATCTATTGTATTTTTAGAAACTACATGACACATGCACATAAAAAAACTCAATGCTCGTTAGGACTCATTAAACCACAAAACATGGTCCAAGGAAGCTTTAATGCGGGTAAATACAGTAACCCAATATTCAACAAATGAAACAAGAGTAATGTAAATGTCATTTATACATTTCATGTATTATAGACATTTTATGCAAGCGATATATATCTTCAAAATCAATAATCAAGAAGGGTGCTCCTAGGGATGACATAGTGTGAATGCAATAGTGAAACAACTGATTATATGCACAAGAACAGTTCTACACAAAAGTCCACTGGTCACAAAGAATGACAAATGTGAATGCGTCATATCTGTGACTACATTTAATTCTGCCAGCAATGCCATCAAGCAGATAGTTTCTAAACATTGATACATAGTCAAAGATATATTGAACTCCCAAGAGAAACCAATCTGTTCCTTTAAAAGAGGGACAGAACATCCGAGCCATTGCAATAAGGGCTGAATTGCCAAGTCCACCAGAGTACACCATACAGTCCTAATGGGGTCCTCCTCCTATTCTGAGGTATTACAAATGTTGAGGTTGTGTTGCTTGTAAATATTGTAAGGAAACCAAAATCTTTGAACATGTGAATGTCATGCATACTCTGAAAGATTTTACCAGTTGTCAAACTAGTAAAGTGCTTTATTCCATTTGGTGCCCATCTTATTCGATTTATATAGGACAAATGTTTCTAAAGGTTAACAGCAGGATTTTCCAACACAGGAGAAGGATCAAGTGTGGGATGATTAGGTTCTGTTAGTCAATCCCATGGACGTCCTTTGATATACCTATGATGGTAAATAATTGATACAATGCCACCTCACTCACTTGGTGGTAGTTTTACTGAGACATTGGCTCTACATGAATGCAAATGGCAGGATTGTATAAAATATGTGGAACATGGACTGAACAAGTTAGATTAATGAGGTCAAATAATTGCCTTGTCTATTATAATTAATATTTCATTTCCTTGCATCAATGAATTCATATGTTACATTGGGCAATGGTAATGGCCGATGTTTAATTCACTTGCATTGATATGTTTATATGCTACATTAGGCAATATGTATATGGTGAATTTCACATCACTTTTCCACATATGTTGCTGCAACATGCAATAGGCCCCATCATTTAATGGACTCCATATGATAATAGGGGTATATGTAAATAGTCTTTTTTTCTCTTTTTTGCATGTTTCAAACCTGCTTGATTTTTCTTTTTAGACAAATATTTGTGGTTACCCAATTTGAAGGCCTCGAACCTCCAGTGCCTTCGGCACATAGTTTTTTCCATTTCCCATTCACTTTATGGGGTATTACCACCATGTGTGGCAAAATCTTTTCATGCTACTGGGCAGGGCACTCCAGTGTCCGATGAGTGACCGAACACCCTGAATGGCGAGCAAGCAGCCTAAGAGGCCTATGGCAGGCAGGGGGTGCAGGGGAAAATGATATAATCCTTAAAAAATGAATGCTGGTATGCACCTATGGCCTAAGAAGCCTATGGCAGGCAGGGGATGCAGAGGAAAATCAAATTATATAAAAAAATAAGGCCACATTGTAAAATAAATGAATATTGCAAATTTCACGAATATGAGGAACCCTTTTCCCTTATAAAATATAAAATATTGAATGCAAAAAATAGGCCCCTACGGCAACTCCAGACCACCCACCACAACCACAATCAAACTTAAAATGTGAATAAAATTTACAATTATATACTAGTGCATGCCCTTTATCAAACACCACCCTTATCCAAACTTTTTTAACTACTTGTTGTAATGTCACAAAAACAAAGTTCTTAAAATCCAATGGTGTTTTTGCTGCAGGAATTGCAGACAAAGAGAGTGATCATTTCACCTGGAACTCCAAATGAAAAAAGGGCCAGGAGATGGACAGAGCACTGGTAGGAGCCTTTTCGACTGGAAGAGTACGTTGGAGTCTCTGTGGAGCTTCCTTCCTGTTGACAAAAAGGTAAAATAAAACAAATGCATTTTGCAGTAAAAAAGCTATCTGAACTATCCGTTCAAGAAGAATATTCACTCAAAAATGTATTTTCAGGCTAATTTGTTTACTTCTCAAGTAGAAAATCTACTCGAGAAGCAGCCCCGTCCGCTCACGACTGGAAGGTTCATTGGCGACAGGAAATCGCACCAGATGCCAGCAAATCTCGCTTGTGCTCTCAAGCGCATGATGATGGAGCCTCTTTTTGTTCCTGTGAACATTACAAGGCTGGAACAGCTGAATAATTTCACCATGTGCCAAATTTCGCCATTTCTGCAGAACTATAATTCTGCTTGGGCCAACACAATAGAAGGAACAGGTGTGCTTCAATGGGCCATCTGCTGGTAGGTTGAGGGGTGGGGTGCTGAGCACAGCCCTACTTGCAACTGATTAGGGTGTGCTTTGTCTTCACACAAAGGGCCTAACATCCCCACATTGCCACTGCAGTCAGCTTGGAGCCATGGAAGGAGAGTCAGGAAATGCCATGCACTTCAAAGAATCTTTCTAGAATCTTCTCTTACATTCCAGAGGAACGGCGCCAGGATATAAATATAGGACAGTCAGACCCACTCTTTGATACACTCTTGGACCTGCAGACGAACTCTCAGAGGACTGCCTGCTGCTGTAACCTGCTGAGCCTCTGTAAGAACACTTCAGTCAAATTAACAGTTTAAGCACCTACCCATCCTGGAAGGGTTTTTCACGCATATCCATAAAGCAGTAACCCCTACTTCATGTATATTGTGAAGGTATCTGAGATATCCTACCATTGTGTGTCAGTTGTTATAGGGCAAGGCCTTCAGCTAAAAATGGATATGTCTCACATGTGGTTATAGGTGTACTACTCATGACCATACCATGGGTGTTGCATCCAACTAAACCTTAGAGTCATTCAGAAATGTGGTTGAGCAGTAACGTTCACTATGGGCATGAATGTTCACTATGGGCTGCTGGTTTTATTGACTATGTGAGGCGTATGATAAGTATTGAGTTTGCTCAAGTTTCTGTATCTTGCTGGCAACTGCTATATGTGTGTGTGTGTGTGTGTGTGTGTATATATATATATATATATATATATTCACTGAAAAAACCATAGGTTTCAGGGACGTTATAGTTAGAAATTAGCATTTAAAAAACCTTAGAAATTCACTGAAAAAAACACAGTTGGACATTTCACTCGTACAAAACCAGAGAAATTCCGCCGTTATAGTTAGTTCAGCTAACTATAACTCACGCCCCACAATGCACTGCTGATGACGTCACATATTACATCATTCATGACATGGTCAGTGACATCACTGATGACATCACTGATGACATCTCAAATGACATCACTGATGATATCACTGATTACATCATCCAGTGACTGTGTGTTTCTGAAAAGTTTAAGTATGTTTATATATATATATATATATATATATATATATATATATATATATATATATATATATATATATATATATATGCCAAGGTGTATTGAAGAATGAATGGGTGTATAAGTGTCTGGATGGGGGATTTAGTAGGTGCGTGACTGACTGTTTAAGTGAGTGAGTAAATGTGTCTTACTGAATGCATGAGTGAGTAACTAAACTGTGTGAATGTCTGTATCAGTCTGTCTGTTGTTGTATAAGCTGCTGCATGGGTTGGTCAGTAGCTACATGAGTGTCTATATGGGTTATTGATTGGTTGCCTGAGAATTTGTATGGGTGCCTGGGTGTGTGTGTGGGTGGGTGGGAGGTGTGTGACTCTGTGCATAGATGTTTGAGTGGTTGATTCACTGGGTGTATGGGTTCAAGAGTGCATGTGGAAACAGCTGTATGGGTGGGTGAGTGTGTGTATGGGTGTGTTGGTGAGTTAATGGATGTCTCAGTGGTACATGTCCAAGTAACTACATATGTCAAATGCAGTGTATGTGAGAGTTGGAGTATATAAATGACTATATGTGAGAGTCAGTGATTGTGAGAGTGGCTGTATGGATGAGTGTGTACTTGTATCAGTGATTGTATAAGAGAGTAAGTATGCGTTTGTTTCTGTATGAATAAGTGATGTGGTGTGTGTATAACTGTATACGTGAGTAAATGGAAGTGTGATTGATTGTTTGCATGACTGACTAGGGTGTCGATTCCGATCTCGGCCGGTAGGGCTCCGAATCGGATTCGGCTTAACCGGATCCGATTCGGAGCCCTATTTCCCGATCGATTCGTACGTGCGTCCGGACGAGCGAGTACGATGCAAAATCGCCGACCGACTCGTTCGGGCGTCCCAACCGCTCCGACCGACTCGTTCCCGGGTCGAACCGCACCGACCGACTCGCATGGACACGACTCGCACCGCGCAATGGAGACGTTCCCCGGCCGAGTAAGTACGATGCGCGCCGCGAGCAGTCCGACCGACACGCGCCGTCCGGCTCGAAAGAGCAGTCGGAGCCGTACTTCGGGGGTCTGTGTCAGACCCCCCTGTACGCGTAGCCACGCGAGTCGCACACAGGGGGGACCCATGGGTCCCTCCTACCTGTGCGTGTACGGCGCGAGTCGCTTCGCCGCGTACCCGCTGTAGAGGGCGCCCTTGTTCGCCTCGCACCCATTGAGGCAATGGGAGCCCGCGTACACGTTGTACGACCGGCTCCCATTGACTTCAATGGGAGTCCGACCGACTCGAGTACGATAGCATACGGACGCATCGTACTCGTTCGGTCGGGCTGCACGGGTCCGATTCGGTCGGAAATCTCTCCGGGTCCGGCTCGGTCGGAGAGATTTCCGGCCCGAATCGGAATCGGCCCCTAGGTGTGTGAGTAACTCTGGATGAGTGGTGGTGTGTGAGTGTCTGTATAGGTGTATGAGTGCATATGATAGTGTTGTATTGATGAGTGACTGCATGTATGAGTGATTGTATGGATCAATGAGTGGATGTGTGTGTAGACCTAGGAATCAGTGAGTGCGTATGTAGTAACTGGTATTGGTGTGTCGATGGTTTTGAAAATGGTAGTCCGTATTTTAGAGTGGGTGTATGAAAGGTTATATTAGGGTATGAGGAGGTGCATCAGATTTTCATGTGGATGATGTAATCAGTGATGTCGTCAGTGATGTCACTGACCATGTCATGAATGATGTAATATGTGACGTCATCAGCAGTGCATTGCGGGGGCACAAGTTATATAACGTCCCTGAAACCTATGGTTTTTTCAGTGAATTTGCAAGGTTTTTTAAATGATAATTTCAAACTATAACGTCCCTGAAACCTGTGGTTTTTCAGTGAATTTCTAAGGTTTTTTAAATGCTGATTCCTAACTATAACGCCCCTGAAACCTATGGTTTTTTCAGTGAATTTCAAAGGTTTTTTAAATGCTAATTTGTAAGTATAATATTTATAAAACCTATCTTTTTTTCTGTAAATTGCAAGGTTTTTTTTACTGATATTTTGTAACTGTAATATCCTATAATTTTTTTTCTTATTTTTTTCCTTTTATTTTAAATATGTAATGTCTTATGTCTTTTAAAATATATATATATTTTTTTTTTTTGCATAAATAGCGGAGTCGCGTACCCATCATGTACCTATCACGGTGGGTGCGCGGATTCAAGCCGCCGTATTGCTAATGTCGAGAAGGATGCTGGTTTGGTATGCGACATGTGCGCGGTGCCGAGCCGTGCGTAGCGTGATATGCGTATGGGGTCGCGCCGGGTGCGCGACTTTCGTAATTTTTGTTACATTTAAAACTATGTGTATATAATTGTAATATGTATATTAGAGTAAATCATTATATAAACTTATTATAAAAATTAAATATTTTTGTTTGCATTGAAGTTATATCATTGTTAGATACATTTTGCGGAAGTCGTGTCGTGTGCGCGCTTGGTATGTGACGGGTGCGCGGTGCCTGACCCCGCGTAATGTCATCTACGTATGGGTTCGTGTCGTGTGCGCGTTTGGTGTGCGATGGTTGCACGGTGCCGGGCCCCGCATAACGTCATATATGTATGGGGTCGCGCCGGGTGCGCGACCCCCATAAATTCTTTTATGTTTTAAAATTATATGTATATTACTTTAATGTGTATATGAGAGCAAGAGATTATCTAAACTAATTATAAAAGTCGTATATTTGTAGTTATAATAAAGTTATATTATTGTTTAATATATTTTCGCGGAGTCGCGACACATGCGTGCTGGTTGCGCGCCGGGTGCGCGACCCCATGTGACTTTAAAAGAAAGCATTTTTGATTGGTTTATAAGGTTTTCCATTTGAGCAGTTGATGGACCCCACCCATTTTTGTCATGCTCTCTTGAGAGACACCTGTTGTGCTTTTGCAGCTACTCTGTACATTTTTTGGGTGTTTGCTGGAAAACTATAGAAATGGCTTCTTCAAATCCTAATCAAGAACTTCCATCTGATGATGAAGACTTCGAAGAACCACCTCCCAAAAAAAGACCCGAATCCATTGTCTGGAAGTTTTTCAGCATCCCCGATGGTGAAAAGAAAGTTAATGCTCGGAAGGTGAGCTGTACTCTATGTCCTCGGATTTTGTCAAGAGGAAGTGACAAAAAGTATTCATGTGGGACATCAAGTATGTACAAACACCTGCAGACGATCCATCCTAGACATCTTGCACGAGAGCAGGTGCGACGTGCACAACAAAACATGCAGCAAGCTGACCAGGGAGCTGGTCCCAGCACTTCTGGAGCCTCAAGCACCTCGTCTCGAGGTCCGGACATTCGCTCGGAGTTTGCCAACTTGGAACAGCATTGCATAAAATGCAAGGCCATATTTTGTTGTGGTGAACAATCTGTTGATGCTGTTTGTTGTGCAGCAAGGAATCATCGCTGCAAATTTGTTTTTTTTGTATTGGAATGAGTTTATAATTCCAACAGTTAAGACTTTAGCCTGTTGCTTTTTTGAGTTTTCAAAAAACACCCAAAAAATTTACAACATAGTTTAAAAATACAAAAAAAAAATTAAAAACAAAAAAGAAGAAAAAGAGTTCTTTTCAGAACTACCTTATCTAGTTAAAAAGAGAAATAACTGCATGCTAATGTTTGGGTGATTGCATGAGTACATGTGTAGAGCATGATTGATTCAAAGAGTGCATGGGTAGTGCATGGGTGATTGTATGAGTGCATGAGTACTGCCTCCATGATTGCACAAGTGTATCTGTAATGCCTGAGTTGTTGCATGAGTGGATGGCTAATGCCTGGGTGATTGTATTAGTATATAAGTGGTGGTTGAGTGATTGGAAGAGTGTATCAGTAGTGATTGGGGGATTGCATAAGTGCATCAGTAGTGTCTGGGTTATTGAATGAGTACATAGGTAGTGGTTGAGTGATAGAAAGAGTGCATGGATAGAGCCAGGGTGATTGCTGGACTGCATGAGTACTACCTGGGTAATTGAAGGTGTGAATGAGCAGTGTCTAGGCGGTAAGAGGATTGTATGGGAAGTGCACAGGGGATTGTAGCAGTGCATGTGTTAGTGCCTGGGTCATTGCATGAGTACATGGGTACTGACTGGATGATTAGAGCACTGCAAGGAGAGTGCATGGCGAATTTATAAGTGCTTGGGTTTTGGTGGAGTGATTGGATAAGTACATGGAGCAGGCTGGGTGATTGAAGGAGTGCATGGGTAGTGACCGGGTGATTGCTGGACTGCATGGGTACTACCTGAGTAAATGAAGGTGCGAATGAGCAGTGTCTAGGTGGTTAGAGGACTGCATGGGTAGTGCACAGGTGATTGTAGCACTGCATGTGTTAGTGCCTGGGTCATTTTATGAGTACATAGGTAGTGACTGGATGATTAGAGTACTGCAAGGAGAGTGCATGGCGAATTTATAAGAGCTTGGGTATTGGCGGAGTGATTGGATAAGAACATGGTGCTGGCTGGGTGATTACAGCAGTGCATGGGTAGTGACAGGGTGATTGTTGGACTGCATGGGTTCTACCTGGGTAATTGGAGGAATGAATGAGTAGTGTGTAGGTGGTTAGAGGACTGCATGGGGAGTGGACAGGGGATTGTAGCAGAGCATGAGTTAGTGCCTGGGTCATTGCATGAGTACAAGGGTACTGACTGGATGATTAGAGTACTGCAAGGAGAGTGCATGGTGAATTTATAAGTACTTGGGTATTGGCGGAGTAATTGGATAAGTACATGGTACTGGCTGGGTGTTTGGAGGAGTGCATGGGTAGTGACAGAGTGATTGTTGGACTGCATGGGTTCTACCTGGGTAATTGGAGGAATGAATGAGTAGTGTGTAGATGGTTAGAGGACTGCATGGGTAGTGGACAGGTGATTGTAGCAGATCATGAGTTATTGCCCGGGTCATTGCATAAGTATATGGGTACTGACTGGATGATTCTAGTACTGCAAGGAGAGTGCATGGTGATTTTTTAAGTGCTTTGGTATTGGTAGAGTGATTGGATTAGAACATGGTACTGGCTGGGTCATTGGAAGAGTGCACAGGGAGTGACAGGGGGATTGCTGGACTGCATGGGTTCTACCTGGGTAATTGGAGGAATGAATGAGTAGTGTCTAGGTGGTTAGAGGACTGCATGGGTAGTGCTCAGGGGATTGTAGCACTGCATGTGTTAGTGCCTGGGTCATTGCCTGAGTACATGGGTAGTGACTGGATGATTAGAGTACTGCAAGAAGAGTGCATGGTGAATTTATAAGTGCTTGGGTTTTGGAGGAGTGATTGGATTAGAACATGGTACTGGCTGGGTCATTGGAAGAGTGCACATGGAGTGACAGGGGGATTTCTGGACTGCATAGGTACTACCTGGGTAATTGAAGGAGCGAATGAGTAGTGTCTAGGTGGTTAGAGGACTGCATGGGTAGTGCTCAGGGGATTGTAGCAGTGAACGTGTTAGTGTCTGGGTCATTGCATGAGTACATGGGTACTGACTGGATGATTAGAGCACTGCAAGGAGAGTGCATGGTGAATTTATAACTGCTTGGGTACTGGCGGAGTGATTGGATAAGTACATGGTGCTGGATGGGTGATTGGAGGAGTGCATAGGAAGTTACAGGGTGATTGCTGGGCTGCATGGGTACTACCTGGGTAATTGAAGGAGCGAATTAGTAGTGTGTAGTTGGTTAGAGGACTGCATGGGTAGTGCTCAGGGGTTTGCAGCAGTGCATGTGTTAGTACCTGGGTCAGTGCATGAGTACATGGGTAGTGACTGGATGATTAGAGTACTGCAAGGAGAGTGCATGGCGAATTTATAAGTGCTTGGGTACTGGCGGAGTGATTGGATAAGTACATGGTACTGGCTGGATGATTGGAGGACTGCATGGGGAGTGACAGGGTGAATGCTGGACTGCATGGGTACTACCTGGGTAATTGAAGGTGTGAATGAGTAGTGTCTAGGTGGTTAGAGGACTGTATTGGTAGTGCATAGGTGAATGTAGTACTGCATGGGTAGTGCTTGCGTTACTTAATCTTACCTTTTTATAGTAGATATAAATGTCATTGAAACAATTTTTTCTGTTCTTTTTTATAATTTAAATTTAAAAAGTTTCAAACTTTAGAATTTGGGTCTGTAAAAGATAAGAAAAAATACAGTTATAACATATAATATTATATTTTAAGAACACAACATAATTTTACAATTACATAACATATTCAGTTTGCCTTTTTTGCTGTTTTCAGATTCTATAGAATTTCACCATACACAGTGATTTCAATGTTGATCATCATGTAACAGCGGGCAAAGAAATACAATCAATAAGATTGTTAAAAAAAAACAAATCTGTGTTCAAAATATTTACAACAAACTCAACTATGTTTACTTTTCCTAAAATAAACACCCTCAATAACATTGCATATAATACAAAGATCAAATATATGAAATGCTTCTTTAAAAAAAAATTCTAAATACAATATCAAAGAACAGAAACGATAATTGAATCAGCAATTCTTGATATCTTCCCTATAGGCCGAATGATGTTTCCGAAATCATTTCCATTGAGAATATCCAAAATAAACTTCTTAATTCATATTGACATCTTCCCAATAGGCCGAATGATGTTTCTGAAATCGTTTGTATTGAAAATATTCAAAATAATCTCATTAATTCATGTTGACATCTTCCCAATAGGCCGAATGATGTTCTCAGAACTTTGGCATCAAAAATATTAGGTATGAATTTAGTAATTCATTAGGCAACCGATATTTGAATAGCAAATGAGCATCATTACAATGTGTCCATCCTTTATTGCACTTTAAATACACAGTATAGTGTTCAGATGTTGTAGAAGGTCCATCATGGAAAATAATTGCCACTGCTTTGAAAGATCTTCCTGAAATTGACAGTTGACTTGCCACAACATTTTTAATTTTAGTTTCCAATTTTCTTCCATCTGCTCTACAACGTTGTATCATTAAAATGACATATTGTCCAAATTTTTCTATAAATAATGTTAACATTTCAGAATTGCAGTGACTACATTCCATATTTTGATTAGCTGATTTTGCTAATTTGTTAAAAGACACTGTTTTACAATCTGGTATTGTCAAATATATGAATCTTTCAGTGTCTATTTTAGCAGTAGAAGTAAATGTACAATCTTCACATTCATGATCCCATCTGTAACGAAGTCCAAACAGATTTTCAATTTGTATTCGTTCATCTTCCAATACTGCAAGCATAAACATAAGAAATTCTTGAGCATCTTGCTGTACATTAAGTGTAAATTGTGAAGAACCAGAACATATATCCAGAAGATTCCGAATGCCAGAAACACTTTGGATTTTAGTTTTATCTGTTGTCAAGTTTTCAAAAATAGAATGCAACAGAGAACAAAACCTTTTTCTTGATTCTACATAATTTGTTGTTGGAGATTTTCTAGAAAAATACGACGTTCACAACTACATTAGCATAGCAGTTGATACCTGAACTATTTTCTAACTGATATCCTACAATATCTTCAACACTGTCCATTTTTTTTTTGTTTGAAACCTCAACATTTTCTTGATTTTTTTTTCTTATTTCCAACCTCACTACACAGTTTCTCATATGCTCATTTTCGACATACTACACACTTTTCATATACAGGATTTTCACCTAAGTTGGGAGCATACAGTCTTCTTAACCGATTATACTCTCTTACACAATTTGCATCTGCACTAATCTTTCTCTCATCAAAATCAATTAAATACAATCCACATAAATTTCTGACTCGGGACAATGCAACATATGCCATTCCCTCTTTAAACACGGTACTAATCTTTCTCTCATCAAATCAATTAAATACAATCCACATAAATTTCTGACTCGGGACAATGCGACATATGCCATTCCCTCTTTAAACACGGTACTTCCAATGTTTACCAAAGCACTTTCTACACTTAAACCTTGAGATTTATGAATGGTCACCGCATATGCTAAAGAAAGAGGAAACTGTTTTCTACGAACATACACGTCTTTAACAAGCAAAAAACGAACAGAACAACGTCCAATCTGTTTTACCTCTTCAATCTGATCAAATTTAATCTTCAAAAATTCAATTCCATCTCTATTTTGATAATTAACAAAATCAACAACTTTTCCCATTGCTCCATTTACTAAACCTGTTTCCACATACATATAAATTCTTTTCTAAACCATCAGTCTTAGATATAGATTTTTCCATAGAATCCAATTTTGTTTTTAATTTTTCTGACAAAATAATAGTAATTCCTTCGTGCTCTATTTTATCAATGGCTTCCATTTTTATTATTTGTTGTTTTTCTAGCTTTAAAAGTTCTTCATTGAATGTAGAACATTCTCGCAGTGTTGGCATTAGGCAGAGTATAGATTTCTTTTCTCCAATTCTTTTGTATATTATTTCCGTAGCAACATTTTCATTTGGAAACAAGTTTGTAAGTAGTCGACTTTGCAAAGCTTCTTTACCATGTTCTGTCAATACACCAATTCTTATATCTTGGAGAATGCTTCCATAATCTTCATCACTTGCCTGTCGCATATTTTTAATAAGTTATTTGTATTCAAAATATGACCAATGTTGACATTTCCAATACTTCCCAAAGATTTTCTGGTGTCTTCATGCACAAGAGTTTTGAAAACTGGTTGCCCCTTTACAGGAGTAAGTTGCAATAGATCGCCGAAAACAATCACATGTTTTCCTCCAAATAAAACATCATAATCTGTTTTTAAAATTTGCTGCATTCTTAAATGTACAAAGGCAAGCATTAAGTTTGAGACCATGCTCACCTCATCAATGATCAGAAGTTTCATTTTCTTTAGTACTCTTGAAACTTCCAAACAAGCTTCTCCAGAAAGCTTGTGATATTCCAACTTGTTTTCATGTTCAACAGGTAGCATTAGTAAACAATGTAATGTAATCCCTTTAATGTTGTGTGCTGCTAACCCAGTTGGAGCGGTTACAACACAAGATAAATGTGATTCAGTGGTTTTCTGTAAATAACTGGTCAAAACTTTAATTAAGAAACTTTTTCCTGTACCTGCTTGACCACTGATATACATTTGAATAGGTTTAAAGGTTTAAAAGATGTGCAGTTGCATTCTTTATTTTCATGAAGTTAACCATGGTCAATCTGTTCTGTAACTTGCTGATATATTTCTTTCTGTTTAATATTTAGTTGTTCCTCAAAGTTTCCTAAGTCCATAATATCCTCTTGAGCTTGATGCATTGCTGTTTCCACTTCACTCATGGCGATTGCTGCTTCATTTTCAAGAATTGGTTGTCCTAGTGGATCTTGACTCAGTGGAGCAGAACTTTGACTATCTTGAGAACTGTCTCTAGCAATCTCAGCTGCAATACTAGCTTCCTGTTCATCATTCAACATTTGGAGATAATTTGGAAAAACTGTGCATTCAATGCTATCTTTACATGCATTAAAAGAATCTTCATAGCACTGAAAATCTCCAAGTAATTCCATTTCAGAACGCCAAGGCTTGAACAGTTGCAGAAGTGCTAAATAGTAAAATTCCCTTTTATCTGGAGTATCGCAACTCAGTTTCCTGTGATTAATGAGAATTCCTTTACTATGTTTCACCAAACATCCATCAGAATCATTCACTACATATTTTTCTTCATTTATGTTCTCTGTAATATTTCTCTTAAAGCTGTAATATTGAGTACTTCATAGAGACATGTTTTCAAGATAGGGACTTCTTTTAGGATAGTATGTATCCAACATGTTTGTTTTAACAATATCTGTGCTTTCCGGTTCATTTAATGCTAAATATTCGATTTCTTGTATAGATTTCAGTACTCGATTTCGTGTTGTAGCAAGACCTAGACTAACCCAAATGATTCCTCTTGACTTTGAATATAAACTTGCAGAGGTCAACCGATCCGAACATTCGTAGGATCCAATCTCTCAATGGGACAGCATCTTCAAACTAAAGCTGTACAATTTCTTACTAAGAGTCTTCTCTTGGGAAATTTCTTTCCACATTTCTTTCAACTCCATCTTTTCAGATTTTGTTATGTATGGCGTAACATACCGAGCAACAGCAATGGAATTATCTGCAACATACTGGATATCCATATTTGCATTCCACATCGACAAAATCACTGGATTATAATCATTAATATACTTTGATTGTTCACTTCTTTTTAAATTGTAAGTATTTTTGGGAGATTTTCTAGTGATAGTATGCCTCACTGCTGACATGAAACTGTTGACTCTTCCTTTAGATATTACTGGACGTGGAAATCCAAAACGACATTTTGTATAAAACTTTTCCTTTGACTTGTATTTCCGTTGACAGTATTTGCCACATCGATGAGTTTGAAACCGTAAAACTTGTTGTCTTAAGGTATTTTCTTCTCTTGTTTTTGGTATAGCACATGTAACATAGTCTTCAATAAAAGATAAAACACTCTCATCCGAATCAGTTCCAAACTTAGGTGCATCCTTGATCCATAAAAGCATATGTATATGAGGAACACCTCTAGCTTGGAACTCCTTTCTCCAAAAGAAATCAATAACTTCTCCAAGAGGTGGGTTGTTTTTATTGCATATAAAAGACATCATAGCTTGAAACCTATGATTAAAATATCTGCACACATTTACAGGATCCAAGGAACACAGTTCTCCAGGTGTCTTGAATTCAATGTTTTTAATATTTGAATTTGCTTCTCGAAGAAATTCAAGTAAATTGTCCCACACGTATTCAGCACAGCTTAGCGTAACAAACCATGTAGGGGTTCCTAAGTTCCGTAACATACATTTAAGTTCTCCATGACGACGATACCAATACTCATTAGTACCATGTTGACACGCCATCATATTAATCAATTGAGATTCTAAATGATCGTCACTCTGTTGTACTTTGTCCATGAATTACATGGTACTGGCTGGGTGATTGGAGGAGTGCATGGGTAGTGACAGGGTGATTGCAGAACTGCATGGGTACTACATGGGTAATTAAAGGTATGAATGAATAAAGTCTAGGTGGTTAGAGGACTGCATGGGTAGTGGACAGGGGATTGTAGCAGAGCATGTGTTAGTGCCTGGGTCATTGCATGAGTACATGGGTACTGACTGGATGATTAGAGTACTGCAAGGAGAGTGCATGGCAAATTTATAACTGCTTGGGTATTGGCACAGTGATTGGATAAGTACCTAGTACTGTCTGGGTGATTGGAGGAGTGCATGGGGAGTGACAGGGTGATTTCTGGACTGCATGGGTACTACCTGGGTAATAGAAGGTGCAAATGAGTAGTGTGTAGGTGGTTATAGGACTGCATGGGTAGTGCACAGGGGATTGTAGCACTGCATGTGTTAGTGCCTGGATCATTGCATGAGTACAAGGGTACTGACTGGATGATTAGAGTACTGCAAGGAGATTGCATGGTGAATTTATAAGTGCTTATGGTTTGGCGGAGTGATTGGATAAGTACATGGTCCTGGCTGGGTGTTTGGAGCAGTGCATGGGTAGTGACAGAGTGATTGCTGGACTGCATGGGTACTACCTGGGTAATTGAAGGTGTGAATGAGCAGTGTCTAGGCGGTTAGAGGATTGTACGGGAAGAGCACAGGTGATTGTAGCAGTGCATGTGTTAGTGCCTGGGTCATTGCATGAGTACATGGGTACTGACTGGATCATTAGAGTACTGCAAGGAGAGTGCATGGCAAATTTATAAGTGCTTGGGTATTGGCGGATTGATTGGATAAGAACATGGTGCTGGCTGGGTGATTACAACAGTGCATGGGTAGTGACGGGTGATTGTTGGACTTCATGGGTTCCACCTGGGTAATTCGAGGAATGAATGAGTAGTGTGTAGGTGGTTAGAGTACTGCATGGTTAGTGGACAGGGGATTGTAGCAGAGCATGAGTTAGTGCCTGGGTCATCGCATGAGTACATGGGTACAGACTGGATGATTAGAGTACTGCAAGGAGAGTGCATGGCGAATTTATAAGTGTTTGGGTTTTGGCTGAGTGATTGGATTAGTATATGGTACTGGCTGGGTGATTGGAGGAGTGCATGGGTAGTGACAGGGTGATTGCAGAACTGCATGGGTACTACATCGGTAATTACAGGTGTGAATGAATAGTGTCTAGGTGGTTAGAGGACTGCATGGGTAGTGGACAGGGGATTGTAGCAGAGCATGAGTTAGTGCCTGGATCATTGCATGAGTACATGGGTACTGACTGGATGATTAGAGTTCTGCAAGGAGAGTGCATGGAGAATTTGTAAGTGCTTGGGTTTTGGCGGAGTGATTGGATAAGTACATGGAGCAGGCTGGGTGATTGGAGGAGTGCATGCGTAGTGACAGGGTGATTGCTGGACTGCATAGGTACTACCTGAGTAAATGAAGGTGCGAATGAGCAGTGTCTAAGTGGTTAGAGGACTGCATGGGTAGTGCACAGGTGATTGTAGCACTGCATGTGTTAGTGCCTGGGTCATTTTATGAGTACATGGGTAGTGACTGGATGATTAGAGTACTGCAAGGAGAGTGCATGGCAAATGTATAAGTGCTTGGGTATTGGCGGATTGATTGGATAAGAACATGGTGCTGGCTGGGTGATTACAACAGTGCATGGGTAGTGACGGGTGATTGTTGGACTGCATGGGTTCCACCTGGGTAATTCGAGGAATGAATGAGTAGTGTGTAGGTGGTTAGAGTACTGCATGGTTAGTGGACAGGGGATTGTAGCAGAGCATGAGTTAGTGCCTGGGCCATTGCATGAGTACCTGGGTACTGACTGGATGATTGGGAGAGTGCATGGGTAGTGCCTGGGTGGTTTCATAAGTGTTTGGGTTGTGGCGGAGTGATTTTATGAGTGCTTGGATACTAACTGGGTGATTGCAGAATATGGAATCAGTCAATCATTACTCATGTAGTTTTAAAATCACCTAGTCACTACCTTTGCACTCCTGTAATCGGTCAGGCACCTCTCAATAGTTCACTGAGCATACATACAACTGTATAAATACAATCTGAATACATAGATGAGTCATTACATATTATCTAGTTAAGTAGATAAGTACAACATGCCTGCAAGGGTAATATATGGTGGTTTACTTTTGAGCTACATCTTGACCATTCTATCTACTAATATGCGACATCATTAAACTATACCTCTCAACAGACTTAAGAAAGAAGGCTAATTAACAACACCTTTTATGAGCATTTTTAAAACCACACTTTTATTTTACATCTTCACCTTTGTATCTAAAATTATGTGGCATTATTCAACTATACCTTTGTTCAGACTACAAAAAGAAGCCTAATTAACAGCACCTTATTTCACCATTCTATCTTAAAATATGTGGCATCATTTAACTTTATCTTTGTACAAACTAATAAAAGAAACATAATTATTAACACCTTATATGATCATCTTTCAAACAGCACAGTTGTGCTGCATCTTTACCAAACTATCTATAATTATGCAGTATCATTCAACTATACCTTTGAAGAGACAACAAAAAATGAAGCCTAATAAACTACACCTAATATGAACATCTTTCAAACAACACATTGGTACTGCATCTTAAACCAACTATCTAAAAATATGCGGCATCATTCAACTATACCTTTGTACAGACTTAAAAAGCAAGCTTAATTAATAACATCAGTAATCATCTTAAAAAATACACATATTACTGTACAGACTCTTTTTAAACAACATTTAAGTACAATGAAACAAACTCCAATATACATCTCTACATTTAATAATATATTTCAAACAACACAGTTTTAGAATAATGTCAAATCTTTTAAATAAACCTCACAAATGTATAACTCACCTTGCAAATAAATGTGTTGAATGAAAAATCTCACAAACTCTGACAGGATTTTATTTTACACACAATCAATATAATGCACCAGACTCAGCAAGGTAAAACCAGTAATGGCAAGGTTTCCCTCTCTTTCTCCATACAAATACACATAAGCAACAAATAACATTGCTTCCCAGAGTTTTTCAAATTGTAAAACACATTTCCATTGGTTACACATAATAACCCTTAGCAACTGACTTCTTCACCCATTCTGCTTAATGCCAGTTTCCATAGTAACAGTTCATGGAACATTCAACTTAACTGACAGGTTCACCATATTTTCAAGTTCACCACACAATGTTGCAAATGTAAACAGCAGGTGTGGTTGGCTTTGCAACACATGACCTTATCCTTTCTACTGTACCTTTCAAACATTTTTTACTAACCAATAAGAAACATGCTTTTTAAACAAAGTAAAATGCACCCTATTTTTGAATGTACAATGTTCTTAAACAGCCAATCAATTCTCTACTTTCTTAAAAACAGCATCATCTCCACCATTTTAGATACCTCTCATTCTACCAACTGACTACCTCAGCTACAGACATCTTTTGATTACTTACATACATCCCTTCAAGATGCTTTCTGTGTGGATTGTTGGGCACAGCTATGTTTTCTGGTGCAAAAGGTATGCTGAACGCAGAGGTATTGACAAAGACCTAGCTTTGCAAAATGTAGACATTAAATGGATTGGACAGAGAGGATTAAAGTGGCATCAATTAATGCAGTTGGTTACAAGCTTTTTGCACCTCCAACCCCCTGACCTCATGATTGTGCACTGCGGTGGCAATGACTAGGCACATTGACTGGGGTAGGTCTGGAAATGCTAATGAAGGACACCTTTGCAGAATTAATGTTGCTTTTCCCCCAAGCTGTCTTTGCATACTCTAACATATGCCAAAGACAGAAATGGAAGTGGTCCAATCGATTTTGTCCTCAGTTTGAGAAAGCTAGAAAAATGTCAATAAAGCTGTTTCTGCTTACCTCAGAGACCATAGGATGGGCTCCTCTATAACAACAATCTATGTTTCCATATGGATGGTATCTACAGAAGTGATGGAGTACACTTCACTGATCAAGGCAACAGAGTGTTTCTCAACAACCTGAAGCTCTGCATCCACACTTACATGTAGCTACAACAATCTCCCAATGAAAACAAGGGCTCTTTTTAGAGCCACCCAATAACCCAACATATAATGTAGGTTTATATAAATATAATTATTTTTGCTTGGAGTCGCTCACCCAGCGCGACTGAAGGAGCCGCGCACCCATCGCGTTCACACCAGGGGGCTGCGCTGGGAGCCACGCACCCATCACGTTCACACCAGGGGCCGCGCTAGGGGCGCGACTCCAAACTTTGGTGGAAAATAAAACGTCCACTTCCATTAATTTATATTCGCCCCGGGGACCCCATCCTCCGGGGCATGCCCAAATCTATTTTTTATTTTTTTTTAAAAAGGGAGGGGGACCGCGCGACCCCCTCCCGGGCCATTTTGGCCCTGGGAACCCCATCTCCCGGGGCATGGCCTCACAGTTGGAGGCCATGGGGGGAGCCCCAATGCCCCAACGGTCCCTGCCAGCTCCACGCCTCCTGCTGGAGCCGGCATTGCTTTTGAACAAGGGGAGCTGCTGACATGCAGCTCCCCTTGCTCAAAAGCAATCCTGCTTTGCTTCATTGAAGCGCGAGCAGGTTTTCCTGCTCTCACTTCAATCAAGCAAAGCAGCGTTTGCTATGACAGGGCGGAAGCCATGCTCCCGCCCTGTCATAGCAAACAGCAATGTCCCGGGGGTGGGCACCCCGGGACATTGCAGGAGCCAGCCCTGGGGGGTGGCGGTGCCCAGGGCCACTATGGGCTCCTGGAGGGGGGCCTACATTTCTAAAGCCTCGGGGATGTGGTGGTCCCCGGGGCTTTGGGGTCCGTAACAGACCCCCGAATTTCAATATTTTGTGCCCCGGGAGGTGGTGGTCCCCACCCCTTATTTAATAACCCCACACTCCGTTTTTATTTTCGCGCCCGGAGTCGCGCACCCTGCGCGACTTCTATTTGTTTTTAAAAAATTGGGGCCCTGGGGGTCCTTGTGGAACCCCCAGAGCAGGCCTATGGGGTCAGGGTGTTCCTACCCTGCCCCCTTTTCTTATTTTTCATCCTTTATTGAACAGATTTCTTCTGACTCGGTAACCGAGTCACAAAATGGCTGCCAACAGTTCCTGGTTTGGAGTGTTGGCAGCCAATGAGAATGAAGCTCGTGCTAGGGAGGGTTCACGAACCCACCGCGCCCACAGATATCGAAACTTTTTCTTTTTCTAATTTCTCAGGAACTGCTGAACGGGTTTACACCATTTAAAAAAAAGGGCTCTTTCTGAACCAAGACCTACCTTTTTGCAAAATTTGGTGTAATTCCGTTCTGCAGTTTTTCTCGGCCCCGCTTGACGAATCACGCCGAAACTTTCAAGACAGGAGCTGAACGGAGCGCCCCACTAGTTTTGAAAATGTTGCAAAGATTCGTCAACCGGCGCCAAAGTTATTGGGAAAAGAAAAACGCTTTTTAATAGAAACGAGGTCCTAACTATAACTACCTACTGGTGATCGCTAGTAGGTAATATATATATATATATATATATATATATATATATATATATATATATATATATATATATATATATATATATATATATATATATATATATATATATATATATATATTCACTGAAAAACCATAGGTTTCAGACACGTTATAGTTACAAATTAGCATTTAAAAACCTTTGAAATTCACTGAAAAAACCATAGGTTTTAGGGACAGTTTTAGTTACTTGGACATTGCACTCGTACAAAACCCGTGAAATTCCCCCGTTATAGTTAGTTCAGCTAACTATAACTCGCGCCCCGCAATGCACTGCTGATGACGTCACATATTACATCACTCATGACATGGTCAGTGACATCACTGATGACATCACTGATGACATCTCAAATGACATCACTGATGACATCATCCAGTGACTGTGTGTTTCTGTAAAGTTTAAATATTTTTAATATATATAGGAAAAGACGTATTGAAGAATGAGTGGGTGTGTAAGTGTCTGTATGGATGATTTAGTAGGTGCGTGACTGACTTTATAAGTGAGTGATTTAACGTATCTTACTGAATGCATGGGTTAGTGACTAAACTGGGTGAATGTCTGTATCCGTCTGTCTGTTGCTGTGTAAGTGGCTGCATGTGTTTGTGAATAGCTAAATGAGTGTCTATATGAGTTATTGAATGCTTGTCTGAGTATCTGTATGGGTGCCTGAGTGTTTGTGTGGGAGGGGTGTGTGCAACTCTGTGCATAGATGTGTGAGTGGGTGATTCACTGGGTGGATGGTTTCAAGAGTGCATCTGTGATAGACTGTATGGGTGGGTAAGTGTGTGTAAGAGTGTGTTAGTGAGTGAATGTATGTCCCAGTGGTACATGTGTGAGTAACTACATATGTGAAAGGCAGTATATATGTGTGTTGGAGTATATAAATAGCTATAAGCAAGAGTGAGTGATTGTGATAGTGGCTGTATGGATGAGTGTGTGCTTGTATCTGTGATTGTATAAGAGCGTAACAATGTGCTACTATTTGTATGAGTAAGTGAGCTGGTGTGTGTATAACTGTATAGGTGAGTAAATGGCAGTGTGTTTAATTATTTGCATGACTGACTAGGTGTGTGAGTATCTCTATGGATGAGTGGCGTTGTTTGAGTGTCTATATAGGAGTAAGAGTGCATATGATAGTCCTGTACTGAGTGACCGTAAGTATGAGTGACTGTACGGGTGAGTGAGTGGATGTGTGTGTGTAGACCTAAGAATCAGTGAGTGGGTATGTAGTTATTGGTGTTGGAGTGTCTATGGTTTTGCGAATGGCAGTCTGTAATTTAGAGTGGGTGTATCAAAGGTTATATTAGGGTGTGAGGATGTGCATCAGATTATCACGTGGATGATGTCATCAGTGATGTCATTTGAGATGTCATCAGTGATGTCATCAGTGATGTCACTGACCATGTCATGAGTGATGTAATATGTGACGTCATCAGCAGTGCATTGCGGGCGCGAGTTATAGTTAGCTGAACTAACTATAACGGGGGAATTTCACGGGTTTTGTACGAGTGCAATGTCCAAGTAACTAAAACTGTCCCTAAAACCTATGGTTTTTTCAGTGAATTTCAAAGGTTTTTTAAATGCTAATTTGTAACTATAACGTGTCTGAAACCTATGGTTTTTTCAGTGAATTTCAAAGGTTTTTTAAATGCTAATTTGTAACTATAACGTGTCTGAAACCTATGGTTTTTTCAGTGAATTTCAAAGGTTTTTTAAATGCTAATTTCTAACTATAACGTGCCTGAAACCTACGGTTTTTTCAGTGAATTTCAAAGGTTTTGTAAATGACAATTTTTAAATGTATTAATTGTTATATTAATTTTTTTCATACTGATTTACTACATTTTTAGAAACAATTTTTTTTACATATTTTATTTTTTAAATTACATTGTAATTACATTATACATTACATTACAAAAATACTTTCTCAGAATGAATTACTTTAGTTTAAATACTTTGCACATAGGCAATAGACTTTTAAGTACAGTAGTTACAGTTGTTGCAATGGGCAACACATTTTCAAACACAATGCAACATTCAGCTCAATGTGAATTTCTAGTTAAATGCAATTAGTTACTTTAGGGATTACTTTTCTAACCACAGGACTGGATCCTAGATTCAGTCCTGGGACATCTCCTGTAAACAGTTGAGTAAAAGCGTTTTGGTTACATTAGTGATTTTTAAGGAATATTATTGTATTTTAAAAGTTGACACTTTGAAACTTTTTCTCATAGAATCACCAATGTTATCCTATGGAAGGAAATTCACTTAGCAGGTAAAAACTGTTATCGTTACTTTTTCTTACTCAGTGTTGGATCCTGGATCCAGCACTGGTGCATCTCCTGTAAAACAGTTGAAAAAATGCGTTTAAGTCATACAGGCGATTTTTAAGGAATATTTGTAGTTTGTGAAAATCAACACTTTGAAACTTTTTGCTGAAAACCAGTCAATATTAGCCTATGAAGGAAATTCAAGTTACCGGTAAGTACGGTTAAAATTACTTTTGAGGATCAGTACTGGGCTGAAAGATGCAGCACTGAGGTCTCTCCTGATAACAGGTGAGTAAATCGGAATTCGTATTTCGGCTGATTTTAGAGGAATATTTTAAAGTTCCAAAACTCCACACTTAGAAGAATTTCCAAGTGAAACCAGTCAATGTTAGCGTATGGAAGGAAATTCAAGTTACTGGTAAGTACGGTTAAAATTACTTTTCAGGACCAGTACTGGGCTGAAAGATGCAGCACTGAGGTCTCTCCTGATAACAGGTGAGTAAATCAGAATTTGGATTTCGGCTGATTTTAGAGGAATATTTGTATGTTTCAAAAATCAACACTTAGAAACTTTTTCAGCAAAAAGCAGGCAATGATATCCTATGGAAGGAAATTCAAGTTACTGGTAAGTACGGTTAAAATTACTTTTGAGGATCAGTACTGGGCTGAAAGATGCAGCACTGAGGTCTCTCCTGATAACAGGTGAGTAAATCGGAATTCGTATTTCGGCTGATTTTAGAGGAATATTTTAAAGTTCCAAAACTCCACACTTAGAAGAATTTCCAAGTGAAACCAGTCAATGTTAGCCTATGAAGGAAATTCAAGTTACCGGTAAGTACGGTTAAAATTACTTTTCAGGATCAGTACTGGGCTGAAAGATGCAGCACTGAGGTCTCTCCTGATAACAGGTGAGTAAATCGGAATTCGTATTTCGGCTGATTTTAGAGGAATATTTTAAAGTTCCAAAACTCCACACAGAAGAATTTCCAAGTGAAACCAGTCAATGTTAGCCTATGAAGGAAATTCAAGTTACCGGTAAGTACGGCTAAAATTACTTTTCAGGACCAGTACTGGGCTGAAAGATGCAGCACTGAGGTCTCTCCTGATAACAGGTGAGTAAATCGGAATTCGTATTTCGGCTGATTTTAGAGGAATATTTGCACAATGGTGAAGGGAGGGGCGGGGCCTGAGGTTACATCTGTGCAAACGCGCCCCGTGGCGCGTTTTAAGTTGGGGGATTAAGTCCCCTTGAATCCTGAGGGTCCCTAGGGGCCAACTAGCCCACCAGGAACCTCCAATATGCGCCAGGGGCTGCGTTGCAGAGACGTGTAGAGAGGCCACACCCCTTTACACCTCTCTGCAACGCAGCTCTGTGGCGCTTTCTGGATGTACCTGTTGGGCTAGTTGGCCCCAGGGACCCTCAGGATTGAAGGGGATTTAATTCCCATCTTAAAACGCGCCACAGGGCCTGTTTGCACACATGTCACCTGAAGCCCCGCCCCTCCCTTCACCACTGTGCAAACACGCCCCGTGGCGCGTTTTAAGTTGGGGGATTAAGTCCCCTTGAATCCTGAGGGTCCCCAGAGTCCAACTAGCCCACCATATACCTCCAAAAGCGCCACAGAGCTGCGTTGCAGAGAGGTGTAAAAGGGGCGTGGCCTCTGTACACCTCTCTGCAAGGCAGCTCCTGGCGCATACTGGAGGTTCCTGGTGGGCTAGTTGGCCCCAGGGACCCCCAGTATTCAAGGGGAATTGTTCCTCTCTGCAAACGCGCCAGGGGCGCGTTTGCAGAGTGGTGAAGGAAGGGGCGGGCCTGCGGGCCCGATCGTTTTTTTTTTTGTCCCCTGAAGGGGGCTGTGTGGCCCCCTTCCTTTTTTCTGTTTTTGGGCCCTGGGGACCCCATCCCCAGGGCCTTACCCCTTTTTAAATTTCAAAATAAAAAAAACGGGAAGGGGCCGCGTGGCCCCCTTCCCCGGGCCTGTATTGGCCCCGGGGACCCCATCTCCCGGGGCATGGCCTCTATTTTTATTTTTAATATTTTGAGGGGGCTGCGTGGCCCCCTCCTCTGGCCATTTTAAGGCCCGGGGACCCCATCCCCGGGCCGGCCATACGCTTTTTTTTTATTTTTATTATTTTTCAAATTTTTGGGAGGGGGCCGCGTGGCCCCCCTCCCGGGCCACTACTTGCCCCGGGACCCCATCCCCCAGGGCTGGCCTCTCGTTGGGGACTGTGGGGGTCCCCAAACCCCCACAGTCCCGCCGGCTCCCCGTGTCCTATGGGAGCCGGCATTGCTTTACACATGGGGAGCAGCTAACATGCTGCTCCCCATGTGGAAAGCAGTCGGCTTTGGATATTGGAAGAGAGAGCAGGTTTCCTGCCTCTCTTCCAATATCCAGCAAGTTTGCAATGACAGGACGGAGCCGCGAGGCTCCCGTCCTGTCATTGCAAACAGCAGTGTCCCGGGGTAGGCACCCCGGGACACTGCAGGAGCCGGCCCTGGGGGTGGCGGTCCCCAGGGCCACCACAGGCTCCAGGAGGGGGCCGCGCGGCCCCCTCCCATCGTGTGCACAGCCCCGGGAGGTGGTGGTCCCTGGGCTCTGGGGTCCGTAACGGACCCCCATTTTAATTTTTCTTAGTGCCCCGGGAGGTGGTGGTCTCAGGCGTGTGGGGGCTGGAGCCCCCACACAGGTTTTTCATTTAAATAAAAGAAGCCCCGGGAGGTGGTGGTCCTCGGGCTGCGGAGGGCTCAGAGCCCTCCCGCACCATTATGCATAAAGCCCCGGGGGTGGCGGTCCTCGGGCTTGGGGGCCCTTAGAGGCCCCCCACACATAAAATTAACCCCCCAGCATGCCCCCGGGACTTGGCCCACCCGGGGCCAATTAACATCGAGCGCGGGAGACCGCGCTTCGATTTTCTTTTTTTTTAAATGCTTTTTTGCCCAGGGGTCCTTGTGGGACCCCTGAGCAGGCCTAGGGGTTAGGGTGTTTCTACCCTGCCCCCTTTGTGCGTTTTGCGCACTTGTTTCTTTTTTCTCGGTGGGATACGCGCACCCTAAGCGCATCCCGCCGATTTAAAAAAATAATTTTTTCTGCTCAGGGGTCCTTGTGGGACCCCTGAGCAGACCTAGGGGTCAGGGTGTTTCTACCCTGCTCCCTTTTGCGCTTTGCGCACTTGTTTCTGTCCCTCGGTTCTACCGAGGACAAAATGGCTGCCAACACTTCTTGATTTGGAGTGTTGACAGCCAATTAGCATGCAGCTCGTGATCGGGAGGGTGCGCGCAGGGTGCGCTGAGGGTACGCGTATCCGACGCGCCCATAGATATATATGTACTTTTACTTTTGATTTTCTCAGGAACTACTGAACGGATTTACACCATTTAAGCAAAAGGCACCAGTCTGAACCAAGGACTACCTCTTTGCCAAATTTGGGGTAATTCCGTTCAGCAGTTCGGGCTGTAGCTGCGACTAAAGGTTCCTATGGAAAATGAATGGGGAAAACGCGTTTTGGGACCCCCTTTTTCTCGGCCCCCGCTGACGTATCACCCCGAGACTTTCAGGGTAGGAGCGGACCGGAGCGCCCCAACAAGTTGGAAGCTTCGCGGAGATTCGTCAACCGACGCCAACGTTATTGCAAATAGAATGTCGCAGATTTCCTATGGATAATAGGTTGTAACTATAACTATCTACTGGCGACCGCCAGTAGATAATATATATATATATATATATATTTGTTTTACTGAGCCAGGAGCAAGTTGGCTTAAACACTATATGATAATGGATGTGAGGTGTTGGAGGTGCTTTTGTAACATGTAGTCAAGGATTGTGTCCAAACATGGACAGATGAAACATTGTTCATAATGTGATGGAGCATGTGTAGGAATTATTTCAGGTTTGACAGACAATTTTAATGGTCAGTGGGTATGCAGTCCACTGACACATGGTATCAAGGTACAGACTTGCTATGCACAGCAGTTAAATGTAACACTTGTTAGCTAGATAGTATTGATGATGTGGCCTAATTAACAACCACTACAAGTATATTAATCATGAGTTTTATTCACACAGCACCATCCTCCACGACAGGCAATGTAGAGATTGGCCTGGAAGGTGGGGAAGCACATGCCTGTTGGCAGTTCGAAGGTAGTACATCCGTAGCTGAAGGACCTAATGGTATGGAGGGTGATGGGTCTGGAGAAGAGGACACAACCACCTCTGACTCAGAGGACTCAACCCCAAACCATCCCCAAGTGGAGGTGGTCCCAACAACATCTCTTGCACCTACAGCACCATCCATCACCACCAGGAAGATCCACACCCATCGTTCTGTTTCCTCATATGTTGGCCAACACCTAGCCCATAAAAGGGCTGGAGACTCTTTGCCCCAACGATCTGCGCTCCTGCCCCAGTATATCCTGCAGTGATGTCCAAATAGGTTCTAGACATGCCTCACAGTATTTTAATTGGGCAGACTGCACTGTTGATTGCCATCCAGAGGAAGGTCAGTCAACAATTGACTCCATTACTGGCTTTCCATGATTTCATCTGTAGTGCAGTGTTTGCCATACAAGGGGGATGGCACATCTCACACCACATCAGACCTCACTGCCACCCAAACAACAACCACTTCCCCTTCTGTTATTGATCCTCCCTCTACCATAACCCCTTCCACCCCTTCATACCACCTTCATTTGTCCTTCACCTAGTACATCCACACTAACATCCATGCACTCTGCCAAACAAAAACACAGATAGTCATATAAATTAACATTAACATATTCACAAACCTACATATACAGACACTGACACTACCACCTACCACCACACCCATCATCACAAAAACACAAACCCACAGAGAAGTATACAACATTAACAACACATATACCACAAAAGGACAAACCCACAGACAAACAAAAAACATTAACAAAATTACCACCACCCAAACTAAAAACCACAGACAAGCAAACACCATCAACCAAACACACACCACCAACACACACCACCCGAGCAACACCTTCCACTACACAAAGACATTCATCATAATCACAAAGTACACATACACTACAGGAACCAGCACTACACACAAACAAATGCACAACCATACATTACTATGGCATCCAGACACACATGCACCCGCACAACAACATTCAACCACCACCAATGGGAGAGGAGTTGGCCTAACGGCTAGGGCAGTCAACCTCGAATCTGGGGAACTGGGTTTGAGTCTCCGCAATGACGCTGAACATCCTGTGATTCTGGGCAAACCACTTAATCTCCCCGTGACTAACAAAAAAAAAAAAAAAATGAATGTGTCCTCATGTAATGCAACTGGTGCTATGTAAAGCGCTCTGATACCCAATTTGGGTCACGTTCGCGCTATATTAAACTCTGTTAAAAAAATAAAATGCAACTGCTCCTTCACCTCTACGTCCCACAGACCTCCTATACCCACCCACCCCATCCAACCTTCCTACTTTTTCCCCAACCAGCCCTTGTACTCCCAAGCCCTTGAAAAAAAGACCCACCAATTGATAACCAGAGGTGCCTAGATTCCATCCTGTTCATTGAGGAACATATGTCTCTTTTGCAAATTTCTATATGTGGCCACAGTTTGGTCTGAGACTATGGCATCCTTCGGAGTTGTTTGTCTTTCTTTTGCTATTCTATGAGAGAGGAATCTCATTTTATAATAAATTTTTTCTGCCTAATTTGTATTTTCAAATCTGTACAAACATCTCAATATTCATACATTTTATACACATTAATAAAAATGATTCCATAATCATATTATTCAATGTGTGAGGTGCCCTGGGAGATTTAGGATTTTAAACTTTTTGCTATGTGCTTTAGGCCCCATTATATGAAGATACTTCCACTCTTACTTATTTATACCCTTCAGTTATATTATTGTGTATTGGCAGGGGTAAAATTCACATTTCCATATTGAAACTAGTGTCCGCTGCAACTGTTTTTGACACATGCATGATCAGGTGCATATGCCATACCTACATTTATTTAAACATATCATGGACTTTTAAGTGTCAATGTGAGATTCATGATAGTTGTTAGCATCAATTTTGTCCTGGAATTACATTGGTAAAGGGTCAATATTTTAGAAAAATGACAGGCATACTGAGGTGCCAGGAAAGATGATGGTGAGCTTTTTTTGCTCAACTTTATGTGAACTATCATTAGAACAAATGAAAGATAAGGTGTATGTGATATTTGTAACATATTAAGGTTTTCCTTAAGACTTGTTCTTCCTATTATTAAGCCTGGGCAGTTAACTCCGCTCTGCCAGTGGAGTTTGCAGAGTTTTAGAACTCTGCACTCTGTTTGGAGTGCAATGTTTGCAAAAACACCACACTCCCAGCGGAGCAGATTTTACCGGTGCCATATTCGAGGATTCTAGGACTTACCTCCCGAATGGTGGCTATCTGCAGTGGCTCAGCCTGGCTGCCAGTTTCTCCTAGCCATGACTGCCTTCCTGTTCCTGCTCGCCAGTCACTGCACACACTCACCTGATTAGGTAGAGAAGCCTGAGCCTCCGCTGCTTCAGCTCAGAAATCAATGCTGGGCTCTCAGCCAGCTTAGAGCAGCAACTAATCCCAGCTCAGCAAGAACTGCAGTGTGCATGTCGTATTGCAATATGACATGCACACTGCAGTTCTTGCTGAGTTGGTGTTAACTGCTGCACTAAGCTGGCTGAGGCTCTCGCATTGATTCTGATTTCAGATCTGGAGTAGCAGAGGCTCAGGCTTCTGCCTTCTACTACCTAATCGGAAGAGTGTGCAAGCAGGACAGGAAAGTAGTGGTGACTAAAAGAGACTGGCGGCTGGGCTGCACCATTGTGGATAGCTGCCAACCATTGCCAACTAAGTGAAGTGCAGCAGGTGCAGTTACTCCGCTAATGCGCCGAACTTCACAGAATTTCACGGATTTTTCTAGTAACTGCGCGCAATTCTACGGAGTACAACTCCGTAAGCTCTGCCCAGCCTTAATTATAATGGGAAGGTAATGTTTCAAGCTATACTAGCTTTCCATTGTGCAGTACCTTCCTGATGACAAACAATGACACTACAAACATGGTTTCAAGTACATTTGATATGTCCAGAGTGCATCGACATAAACCCACACTATATGTAAATTGAAATTACTTTGGAAGTTACAGTTTTCTTTAGAGAGGCACATAACGGTAGTGAACATCTTTTTACATGTTCTGGTGAAGATTTACAAAAAGAAACAAGTATTTAGATGACCACAGTAATGTGGACTGCTCATATTAGATACATTTATATATACACACCACCTGATGTGTTGGGTAATCATCATCATCATCGATGAGTAGACATTCTGCATCTCTCAACAGCAGGTTCATTGTGCCTCGAACAAAGCAAAAGGTTTGCAGTGGTGTCTTTTCCCCTTTTATTGGAGGGACACCACCAGCTCAGGTGTGGAGAATTGTCCGCCATGGTAACGCCAACAGAATGCAATATCGTGATTGTGGTGGTGGAGTTATGACTGTTTTACGGCTGTCTGCTGCTTTTTGGTTCCCACTTCGTCAGCGGAGGAGACTGCATGGGACAGAGATGGCAGGGTTCTTTAAGACTTTGGTCTGCCATACCACCAACATATAGATCAGGCAGTAGTTTGATTCCAACGGCGGATGAATGGATCATCGATATTCGATGGTCCATCAGCATCCACCAAGATATAAACCGGGTCGTATGCCTTGACACTCCATTAATGTGAAACCTTCTCCAAACATATGTTTGGATTTAAAATTAATGGATGCTTGTAATCCCTGTATAGGAAATGGTTTCTAATGTTCTCATTACAGTATAGTTGTTACATCAGTAGTACTTTTAATATGAAACTGACACAGCTACTCTACTGTTGTAATTTTCCACTGTAGAAATGTCACAGTGCCTCTGCCAGAGCTAGTAGACGGTGCAACAACCAGGACACTGAGCAGAATTAGACATTTTCTTTAAACTGTAATACAAATAGCTAGCTTTTCAGTTCTTATCTTTATTCTCCTAGAAAGTTTTCCCTTGATAAGATTACAGTATTTCTTGAGAAATCAGTAATCAATCAAAATGCCAAAAGACTTTCTGAACTACTGTTGCTTTAAACAGGAATGTAAGAGCTTTAAAACTATAAGCTGCTTGTTGCTGTACAAATCTTTTGAGATCAAATTCTAGACGATCTCTTAAAAAAATGACAAAAATAATAAGCGTTTAAATCGTGCTGAGCAAGGAATAAAATACCATTTACGTACCTCATAAACATACTAAAGTCACGTCAAATTTGTGTGAAGTCATAAAGAGACTGGAATTCTCTTGTGTTTCTCCACATGGTCACAGAATATCCCAGAATTCAATTTGTTTTATAACTTATGGTGGGAGGTTTATCATCCTCCATCTTACTCACCCTCTAGCTATTGTCTGATATATAGGTTCCATATGCATGAAAACAGGTGCCACATTCAGTATGCACAATCATATAGCATGGCTGATGTTTTAGGGGGGCACTGGGTTGTGCACCCCCTCTCCCACTTCTCAAGCATTTAGTCGGCACATGATGAAATGCTAAAGTTATGCTTCATTGTTTAAATATATAGGTTTGCAAACCCCCTATTTTTTTCAAACCTATTCATCAGTTATCGACTGACTCAATGAAACCAGCCATAGATTTAAATGACTAAAAAGTGAACTCTGATTTTTTTAAATTGACAGTTACAGGTTCATACATGAAGGAATCAATTAAATTTAATCTACAATATATGTGGGATCAGAGTGCCTTTTAATGGTTATAAATCCTATCCATACTTGATGAACTATGATGAAAGGAGGTGGTAACAATACGGATTCTACCAATCAGATGGTGAAGCTATTCATGGCTGGAATAGAGCCTTCATTATACAAGATAAAACCGAGTTAAGATGACATCACTGGATCAATATGTGCTAGGGACTTCTGATCTTCATTATCAATTATTCAATCATACAGTACTTGTAAAGTGCTGCTAATCACCCATGAGGGTATCCAGGCACAGTGCTGGGGAGTCAGTCAAAGAGCTAGGTCTTGAGTCCCTTCCTGAAGTGGGTCAGTGAGGGTGAGGTACGTAGGTGGAGGGAAAGGGTGTTCCAGGAATTGACAGCGAAGAGGGAGAAGGAGTGTCCTCTGGTGTTGCAGTGGTGGATGCGAGGTACCTGTGCGAGGTGAGAGAAGCGTAGGTTCCTGGTAAGTAGGTGGAAGTTTAGGCGGTGGTTCACATATTAAGTGTCATTTACCAATTCCATTTTTCTAACTGCACCACACTATGAAATACAGGCTTTATTCTCAGAGTGTGAATTTTGGTACTCAATATGTCAAATGTGCGCATGCTGTTAAAGGAATAAGTGTATAGATAATAAGGTGCATTGATAAATATATCAAGATAAGGTGTCTTACTTACGGTAAACAGCTGGTGGAGTAATCACAAGTATGAGAAGCAGAAAGACCCATCTCGTGAACAGGATGCTCATCCTTTATGGCAGTATATATTTTCAGGCTCATGCCATGGATGGCAACCTATTCAGGGATACACCACTGTCTTCATTCCTCACTACTAAACATTATCTTTTGATTGACAAATGGAGTTGTGGTGTGACCAGTATCTTTGTGTCTGTGGTACTTTAGCAAATCAGTTTGATGATAATAAGTTGTCACGCAGTTGTGTGTCAAAAGTCAGTAAAGCCCCCATTAGTCTTACAAAATACACCACTTTGTACTGATGACACCCCAGCCTTATTCGCTGCACAAAATGTATCTCACCTAAAGTCTATTTACCCCAGTCCACATTTGACTAGGACATTAATGGTAAAATGCAACCCAGCTTACCTGTATTCAAGCTATTTAAAGGGAAGCACATTTTTTGTTAAAACATTTCAAAATAAATAATAAAGAAAGTTATATGCTATTCAATTTATGTTAAGTGCTGTCAGTTTGATTAAAATTAGAAGCTCATACATTTTATGTAACTGTCTCAAAATGTGATCATAAACATTTGTATTAGAATTCCAAACAAAGACCCCGTACCAAAATCGGTGGTGAAAAAATCGGTGGCCCCCGTACCAAAATCGGTGGTGAAAAAGCTTGGGATATGGATGTATATTGCTTTTTCCTTCGACACTCAAGTCAAGACCCTAGCAAGTTACTGCTTTGGCATCCTAAGGAACTTCAAGCCCATTACGGGACTCTTTTCCCTCCAATTACGCCAACTGATTGTACAATCCCCGGTCATCTTGCATCTTGACTACTGCAACAACCTCAACCCAAGGTCACCTTGCATCTTGACTACTGCAACAACCACTATCTAGGCTCAAAAAAATCTGTACTGAACTGATTGCAGATTGCCCAAAATGCTGCTGCCAGACTTCTTTCTTCCCTCCTTAAATTCAGCTCTGCTTCCCATCTTCTGGGCAAGCTACACTGGCTACTTATTGGAAAACACACAAAGTTCAAAGCCCAATGCATTTCCCACAAAATCCTTTATAAGCAAGGAGCACCCAGCCGCATCACCTTGATGCAGTTCTACAGGTCCTTCAGAGCATTACGCTCTGCTGATCTAAACCGGGCTTACATCCCTCATTAGTTCAGAGCCAGAATTGGAGGTTCCTCCTTCTGTGTCCCTAGCCTCTACTTTTTTGGAATTCTATGCCACCAAATCTTAGAATGATCCAAAATCACTTACAATTTCAGAAACCGTTGACGACCTGGCTTTTCTCCAGCTAGGCCGATGATCCCAGGTCTCTTCTGTGACTAG